>VMDO01032376.1:0-19051 GCA_007922755.1 Pedetes capensis | reverse complement strand
GGATGTTTACAGTTGTTTCTCCTCATTTTGAGTCGTGTCACATCATCACGTTGAGCACCCTGGGGTTTTACTCCATTTCCGTCATCACGGTATACTCTACTTGGAGGAGGCAACTCTTCCCCAGTAGTCTTTTGAGGGCCTTCCAACCTGGGGGCCTCATTTTCAGGCACTATATCTGACAGTGTTTCTTTGCTATCCTTAGGGTTTTCAATGGCTAGTTGTTTCGGGAGTGGCTCGCCAGGTCCTACACCCTTGATATATCTACACACTCATATATATACACACATGTATATATATTGTTGTTGTTGTTGTTAGGTGCCGTCGAGTCAGTATCCGACTCATAGCGACCCTCTGTACAACAGGGGAAACACTATTGTCAGTGCTTCTCTGCTGTTCATAGGGTTTTCAATGGCAGATTGATTTTTGGGAGGGGGTTGCCAGGTCCTTCTCCCAAGCCTACAGCTTCTGGTGTTCCAGGCGGTCTCCCATCCAGGTACTAACCAGGCCCGACCCTGCTTAGCTTCCAAGATCTGACGGGATCAGATTCCACAGGGCTACGACTGCAGGCGTATATATATATATACGTATACATAAACACACACGCGTGCACACACACACACACACGTAGGGCTGGGGTTTTAGCTCAGTTGGTAGAATGATTGCTCTGTGTCCTCTGAGGTCCTACATTCAATCCCAGCATTGCAAAAACAGGAGACAGCTCTAGCAGCCCACTTCTGAAAAAATCCTGAAAACAGCCACTAAAAACTTCATGAATAGCAGAGAAGCACTGACAATTCCAGGCTTGGCACAATGTCAGATGGTGTTTCATTGTGTTGTACATAGGGTCGCTATGAGTCTGACCTGACTTGACAGTACCCAACAACAACAATATATACATATACATGTGTGTGTATGTAATACATATAGATGGCTTTTCAACAGCGTCAATTAAGCCTTTTAATTTAGTGTTTGAAGTTACATGACCACTTAGCTATGTTCTACAAGAAAAGAACCCTCCTTAATTTCTAAAACTACATCATTTCTGCAGGTTTTGAGCACTTACAAACTCTGTTGATAAAGAGGCAGAAACCTGTCAGTTTGTATTACTCTTGATTTGCACAATTGGAAAAGACTTTCTAATACATCTAAACTGTTCAGATTAACAAGGTGCTGCAGGAGCTACACTGCTATATGTCAGCTGGTTTCGGTGTTGACACAATAGTAAATAAATGAGGGGTTACCATTCAGTTGCTTTCAAACTCTGGCTTTGAGGAATGACAAATTCTATACAATTGCTTGTGAAAGTAAGGAAGTTCACTATTTAAAGACTGCATTTATCTGTGAATCACATTCCACATAAAAGTAAGAGAAAGCATACATAACACACTGTCAAGTAAGCTGAGCAAACTGACATTCTTTTTGAGACCTTTTAGGAGGCAGGCGTTGAACACTTGTAATGAGATTTCCATGCATCTTCAGGGGAAGGAGGGAAGATTCTAGCAAGAGCCCTTCAGGGTGTCATAGATCACCGCCGAGGGAATCATTCATGATAAGGAGTACACTGAATGTCACATGAATGCTTTGTTTTCTCTGGGGCTGCTATGTTCTCATTGAAACTTTTGCAGAAGACAATTGTTCACCAGAAGGAAGGTTTTTGAACCATTTAATTTTTCCAGCTCCTCGGGAATCTGCAATTTAAATATTCCTGACATATTATCTATATATGAAGGGGGACCCCAAAATGCAAAAATTTACTTATAAAATATTTTATATTTATTTTTACATGTTCAAACTTCAGTCATGAAAGTACTCTGTTTGATACAACACACCTATTGAGACTTTTTTCCACTGCTCAAAACAGGTTTTGCACTTGTTAATTTTCATGTTGGGCTGCGATTTAGCTCAGTTGGTAGAGCACTGCTCTGCAGTCTCTGACATCCCGAGTTTGATTCCCAGCACCGCAAAAAGGGAGAACGATGTGGCAACCCACTCCCAAGGTAATCCCGAAACAGTCAGCCATTGAAAACCCTGTGAGGGTCGCTATGAGTCGGACTCTACTCAACGGCACCTAACAACAACAACAATTTTCATGTCGTTTAGTGCTTCTGCCCTTTATTGTTTCACCTTCTCTACATCTGCCAAATGTATCACTTTGAAGACTGTTTTCATCTGAGATAAAAGGTCTCAAGAGATGAGGTGAGATGAATAAGGAGGGTGGGGCACAAGGATCATTCTGCTATTGGTCAAAAACTCTGAACAGTCAGCGCAGTGTGGGCATGTGGGTTGTCATGGTAAAAGAACCAGTCACCTGTGCCACAACTTGGGACATTCCTTCTACACATCATGATGCAATCTTCTCAAAACTTCTAGACAGTAAAAACTTTGACTGATTGTGTGATCAGGAGGAGTGAATTCCAAGTACACAATCCCTCTCACAACAAAGACAGAGATGATCATTGTTTTCACGTTTGTTTCCAGTTTTTCTTTTTTGCGGGGAGGTGGTCTCCCCTTTTATTTAATCCATGTGTATGGACATAAATGAAAGAACTAAAATGGAACATGCTATGTTTTTTAGGATGTTTAAACAGTTTTGTTATAAGACAAACTTGGGAAAATCTAAGAAGTGAGAAGATAAAAACAGTTGGAGATATCTAAAAAAAAATGCTGTATTTACAAAGAGGTATTTTCTTCATCACACTAAATTCTCTCGTCTCTCTGGAGACCATGATCCCATCACACAGAATCCTGTTTATTTCTAACCATTGTAGGAAGCCTTTCAACCATCACATCCTAAGCAGCCCATCCTCCCCACTGATTTGTGTCCCATCCTTACTCTGCAGGAAGCTCACCAGACTCCCAAGTCCCCAGCAATCTGGCTCTGCCCTCCTGTCCTATCTGATCATGGGTTTGGATGATGGCTTTGAAACTGGTCTGAGTATCTGATAAGACAATTCTCTGATTTTTTTTTTGGTGGACTTAATTATTTAGCATCTATTTGTTCTTTTGTCATTGTTTGTTGAGACAGGGTCTTGGTATGCAGCCTTAGGCTGGCCTAGAACTCACAATGCTCCTGCCTCAGCCTCCCAAGTGCTGGGATTAGAGGTGTGTGTCGTGAAGCCTGGCTCCTATATTTAAATTTTAAGGTAAATTTACTGAGTTATAAACAGAAACAAAACCACCACCACCAAAAAACAAAACAAAACAAAACCCCAGTCCAGTCCAGTTGATTAATTTGGAGTGGGAGGGATTTTATATCTTACACTATTAAGTCACCTTCCTAGGTCACGGACTGTCTCCACATCTATTTAGATTACTTCTTATGATCTTTGACTTTCAAATTTTTCTTCATAGAGGTCTATGAAGTTTTGCATGCTTTCGGTAGAGTTAAATTCTGGATACACTACCTTCATTGTTACTATGAAAGTTAACTTATTTTTGTTTATGTTTTCTAGCTCATCAATTGATGGTGTAGAGCAGTGGTTCTCAGAGTGTGGCCCATGGACAACTGGAGGTTCCTAAGATGTTTCAGGGACCTGAAAGATCAAAACTACTTTCATCATAATTATAAAATGTTTCTGCCTTTTAAACTCTGTGGACATTTATAGTAATGCTGGTAAATCTGCTGTTGCCTTAGCAACAGGTCTGTGGAGCTAAGTTATCAGTGTCATTGTATTCTTCACCAGCATGCACTCAAGGAAAAGAAAAGACTAACGTTAGGTTGTCTTTGACAAAAGAGTAAAAGTTATTAATTTTATTAAATCTCTGTTCTTGAGAATACATTTTAAATTATTACATGTGACAAAATAAGTCTGCATAAAGCCTTTTTGTATATAAAAGTACAATGATTATTTCAAGGAAAAGTATTTGTATCACTGAGTCAAGGGGAGAACTAATTGCCTGGGTTCTTTTCTCCTTCCTTCCTTCCTTCCTTCCTCCCACCTCAACAAAATTAGTTTCAGCTGAAAAGACTGACAGGTAAAATATAATTATTCAGAGTTGTGTATTTTGCAGACATTTTCTGACTTAATTTGTCAGATGCAAAGATATCATTTTAAGGAAAACAACAGTATTTGTTTCCAGTGATATTAGAACTTTCAAGAAAAACTAGATTAGGAAATTTGTATTTGTCATGAGATTGACAGTTTCCCATAGTTCAAGACTTTTCTGATGAGACAAGATTAATATTAAAGGTATATTTAATTAATTAATTATTTATGCAGTACTAGGGATTTGAACCCAGGGCCTCAATGCATACTAGATAAGTGCTCTATCACTGAACTGAGAAAAGGTGTACTTTAATTAAGCTGGACACCATGGTGCACAAAGTAATCCCAGCTACTTGGGAGGCTGAGGTAGGAGGATCATGAGTTCAAGGCCAGAGGCAGCCTGCACAATTTTTGTGAGACCTTGTTGTGAAATTAAAAAAATAATAATTAAAGAGGACTGTTAGAGGGGCACAGCTCAGTGGTAGAGCACTTGCCCAGCATTTGTGAAACCCTGGGTTCAACTACCTAGTGCTTGAAAAAAATCTGTGTAACATTTGCTAACATTATTGTTGTTAGGTGCCGTGAGTTGGATCCAATTCATAGTGACCCTGCATCCAACAGAATGTACTACTACCCAACACTGCTATGTGGATGATCTTTTTATGTTTGGACCCACTGTTGCAGCCACTATGTTCCTTCTCATATTGCATTATGCCATATCAGCAAATGGAGGTCCCAAGAGCTTTACTCCATTCCCATCATTAAGGTTGACTCTACATTGAGGCAATCTTCCCTAGTTGTTTCTTGAATACCTTCCAGCTTGGGGGGCTCATTTTCCAGCACTGTATTTGACAGTGCTTGTCTGCTATTCATAGGGTTTTCAATGGCTGTTTTGGGAGTGGGCTGCCAGGTCCTTCTCCCTGGTCTGTTTTATTCTGGAAGCTCAGTTGAAACCTGTCCACCATAGCCTGCTGGTATCAGGCCCTGCTGGTATCTGAAATACCAGTGGCATAGCTTTCAGCCTCACAGCAACTCACAAGCTCCCACAGCACAATAGCTGACAGAAATGTTGGGTTGCCAACATTAGGAAGATCAAAATTCAATGACCTGATTTTTCCCTATGATCAATACATGAAGTTAAAAAATCATATACAATGAAAGATCTATCAAAGTTCATGATTAATCAAAGGAATTTAACATACTACAAAAAGTTCATTGATATGTATTTAGACTCCATATTGCAATTAACTGCTAAGAAACAACCATTTGTTGCATTTTGGTGTAATATCATAGAAAAAGATCCACAATTATCTCAAAAATCTATTAAAATGTCAAAATTATCTCAAAAATCTATTAAAATTCCCTTTTCTAGCTTGATATCAGTATGAGGCTACTTCCCTCTTCTTCTTGTCCTGGGGATTAAACTCTGGGCTCCATATGTACTAGGCACCACGTGTAGGTACCACTGACCTACAACCTCAGTACTTCTGTAAATTTTTTTTAATTTTGAGGCAGGGTCTCATTAAGATACCCATGCTGGCTCAAACTGGGGATCCTCATGCCTATACCTCCCACATAGCTAGCATTACAAGTGTGTACCACTGTACTCAGCTACACCTTTTTTGTATTTATACTAAACAAAATAATACACTACAATAGACTGAATGTGGAAGCATTTAGGAGACTTCAGGTGTCTTGATTAAGGTAGCCATTAAAGAGATGTGCAAAAGGGTAAAATAGCATCATGCTTCTCACTAGTAGTTTTCTTTAAAATTTTTTTCATAAAAATACTTTATGCATGTTGACCAATAATGAATAAGTTCTGGTGTTTAAATACTACTAATTTTTTGTTTTTCTTGTCTGCAATCTAGCACACTAGCATCTGATCCTGCCTGATCTAGGAAACTAAGCAGGGTCAGGCCTGGTTAGTACTTGGATGGGAGACCACTTGGGAACACCAGGTGCTGTAGGTTTAGGAGATGGACCTGGCAACCCACTCCCAAAAAACAATCAGCCATTGAAAACCCTATGAATTGCAGAGAAGCACTGACAATAGTGTTTCACCTGTTGTAAGTAGGGTTGCTATGAGTTGGACACTGACTCGATGGCATCTAACAACAACGAAAAAATTTTAAATGTCAGTTTTATTTCTAACATAGTAAATATTGGTAGATGTAAATTATATAGACATAAGCTCTTTGAGATCTGCATTAAGATTATAGTGTTCTGAGACTATAAAGTTTGAGAATCATCACTGTAGAGAAAGACTATTAATTTTCACAAGCTGACTTTCTATCTTGTGAAGTTGCTAAATTCTTGTATCAGTTCTAGTAAATCCTATTTAGAGTCTGTTGAATTTTCTAGGGAGATGATATTTTGTTTGCAAACACTGATGGTTTTATATCCTTTCCATTCTTCTGATTCACTTTATTCTTTTTATGTTGTCCAATAGTCTCAGAATATACTTGTTCCTAATTCTAAAGTGGTACTTCTAAACTTTCTGCATTAAGCAAAATATTCAGGGCTGTGGGTGTAGCTCAGTGGTAGAGTGGTTTGCTATCATGTGCAAGGCACTAGGTTTGATCCTTAGCACAAAACAAACTCCAAACTCACAAACTTTCTCTCCCTTTCCCCCTTCTCCCTCTGCTCTCTTTATAAGGTCTCCTTTCTAGGTTGCTAATAGTATAATTTTCATTGCATGTAAGTGCTGAATTGTTTCACATACTTTCTTTGCACCTGTTTAACTAATATGGACTTCTTTTTTAGTTACTTTTATGACTAATGGAAAAATTCCACTGATTGTGATATAGTGTTTTCTCAATGCATGGTTGGATATTGTGACCCAATGTTATATTTACACATTTTAAATATTTTCACAATATGAAATTGGCCTGGTAATTCTCTCCTTTTGGTTTTATCAAGATGATATTTGCTTCATGAAATGAACTAGGTAGCTCTCATTAGTTTCTAATTTTATGGAATTTATTTTGAAAATAAATTGTTTCTTGAAAGTTTGGTACAACTCACTTTCCAAACAAGCTTGGCTTAGGGATTTGGTGAGGTGAGGTCTCTGACAAAATATCTCAAGTTTTAAAAAGTTTACTGGCCTAGTTCTTGTCCCCTTGGGCTGATTTGAATATATAGTTTTTCAAGAAATGTATAAATTTTAATAACTCTCAATTTGTATACTTGTTCATAGTATTCCTCCACCATTTTCTATGTCTCTTGTGTCTCTAGTTGTTTTTCTCTTTAATATATTTATTTGCATCTCTTCTCAATCTATTGGAAGTCTATCTTGCTCTGTTTTTATTCTGTACATCACTTCTTGTTAGGTGTCGTCGAGTTAGTGTCTGACTCATAGCTACACTACATAAAACAGGCAAAACACTATGGTCAGTGCTTCTCTGCTATTCATAGGGTTTTCAATGGCAGGTTGATTTTCAGGAGTGGGTTGCTGAGTCCTTCTCCCAAGCCTACAGTATCTGGCGTTCCCAGGCAGTCTCTCATCCAAGGACTAACCAAGCCTGATCCTGTTCAGCTTCCAAGATTTGATGGCATCGGACACCACAGTGCTATGGTTGCAGACGTATATCACTTAGCTTTCTTTTTATATTGTCTGCTATATTCTCCATTATTGCTGCCCTCATTGTGACTTTTCAGGTCTCTAAAAAAAGTCTTCAGATATATTCATCCTATATATTATCTTTCCTATGGCCGGCTCATTTTCATATCCAATATTTTCACAACTTCTTGTTCTTGTGTCAAGTTGTTAGTTTTTCCCTTATCCTCATAAAATATTATGTTCAACTGATATTCCTGCTTCATCAATCCTGATGGTACATACCATTTTATTTACTGTCTTCTAGAGGAGCCATCCTGCTCAGGAGTCTAGTTATTGTGGGATGAGAGCTCAGATTTCTGGAAGTATTAAGAATGATATGGGCTGCCCCTTGGCCATGTCCTTTGCAAGGAGTTTGAGAACACTGCTTAAGCTTTGGGACAGCTCCAGGCAATACAGAACCAAATATTGATTGTTTCCTGTTATTACTAATCTATTAGGCAATTCCTATGGATAGGACTTCACCTTTAATTGGTTATATTCAAAGTAGAAGCACTTGGACAACAGTCTCCTTGGGTTATAATCCACTAAGCTTGGAGATTTAGATGACAGAGGGATGGAGGGGTGGCTCACTCTGTCTATTCTTGTTTTCATTAACATCTCACTGCAGCAGATGGAGCGGCCTTTTTAATACTATTCCCTGATAACCAGGCTTAGGACTCCTAATTCTAATGGTAAGAGGTAAGGCACTGCCTGTCCTAAGCCAATGCAAAGGGGAGGTAAGAACCAAATTTGAAAGTTTCCCTCTTTCCCACTTTCCCTCTTACCACACCAAACTCAAAACTAGTGTAACTCCTTCACTAGGCAGATTGGCAAGATTGGACGTCACACTTCTGTGAGATGAGAAGTTAAGGAGAGGGAAATGGAAGCTGAGACTACATTCCACTCTTTGGATGACAGCTGGAATGAGGTGTGGAACTCAGTGACACCATATGCTTGTGAAAGCTTGACAGTGAATAAGGGAAACAGGAAAAGAATTGATGCTTTCAAATTATGGTGCTGGAGACAAATACTGAATATACCATGGACTGCCAAAACAACCAACAGATCCATCCTAGAAGAAGTGCAACCAGAGTGCTCCTTGGAAGCAAGGATGGCTAGACTGTATCTTACATACTTTCGGCATGTTTTTAGCAGGGACCAATCCCTGGAGAAGGACATCATGTTTGAGAGAGTGGCATGTCAGAACAAGGGAAAAAAAAAATAGAGGAAGACTCAATGGCTGCAACAATGGGCTTAAGAATAAAAAAGATCATGTGCATGGCACTTTGTGGGTAGTATTTTGCTCTGTTGTACACAGGGTTGCTATGAGTTGGACCTGACTTGATGGCATCTGCCAAAATTGCTTATAGAGGGAAGGGAAAGATCTAGAGAGAAGATAGAGGTACAAATCACAGGAGAAAGAAGAACTACATAATAGAGTGAAATCTATCTAGAAAGAAGTAGGAAAAATTTGGATCAACATTACAGAAAGCAAGTTGGCTTTGAAGAGGAAGACTTCATCCTCTAGGATAGAAGAAAAGGAATGGGTACATACGGATGTTGATATGTTTATAGGGACACAGCTAAAAAGCTAAACCCTAAATGCACTTAAGTTTGACAGGAGGTTACTGTCTTCAAATATTCTAGCTCAAGTGCCATTTATGTGTAAATTCAAGTTCCTCCTATGATAATCTGACCTAGAAAAGGAGCACTGTTCAAGATCAAATCCAGTTTTCACTTTTTATGTATGGGATTAGCTATAGGCAACACTGACTGAGATTGTCCTTATCTATTATAACTCAAATTGTGTGAGACATAGGTAAAATTAAGCTAGTAAGGAGAGGACAGGATGGATGACACATGGACAGAGATGGTGGATTAAGGAAAAGTATCACTCTCTGAGGTCATAGAACATCTCCACAGAGGCATGGCAAGTCAGCCAGTGCTGGTGAGATTCATTCCAATTTAAGGGGTGGAAAGTCAAAAGCAGAGGGCAGCTTGAAGTGTTTTCAGCAGTTTTAAATGTAGTAACACAAATCATTGCTTTCCTTGAATGAGACTCAGGCAAAGCAGGCAGGATGTTAACGGAATGCACATGCAGAATCAATTTTTGAGCAGAATGAGATAAGTGTCCTTAAGCATCTCCACAGTTTGAGGCTGACAGATCCCTCATTCTTTCCTTTGGTCACAAAGCTGTAGGTAATAGGGAGTACAGAGGTCCTGAGAATGTTATAAGCACTGCTATCATGTGGCCTCCAGTGTCTTCATTTGACTTTTCACTTAGCTGGTTAGTTACCTCAGTATGCAAGGAGTGACTGCCCACTGTCCATTCACAGATATTCCTCTGCATTAACCAAGCAGAAAGTACACACAGAGCATTAAAGTCTCATCAGACACAAGAAAGTAATGTCTTCATTTGGCCCATCTAGTCAATAACTCCTGCTGCCTCTATTTACTACAGCCACCCAAACATCTTTTGATAAATAGGAATTAATCTGTTCACATTATGATGAGTGAATTAATTAATGTGAACACAAATTATATAGTGTAGGGTTATTTTCCTGTGTGGTTAGTGAGTGGGTAGGAGAAAAGCTGAGGCAAATAAACATAGTAGGAGCCCTCATTCATTTCATATCACGTGAAAAAGGCCAAAGTGAATTAGTATTACTTACATAATATTTAAAAGGGAATATGTTCTTGATAGTTTCTTACACATACATTAAATAGAAAAAGGCCAAGCATGTGGCCAGAAAGCAGTGTTAAAGATGCCCAATTCACCTTATTGATAAGAACATGTTGATAAAAATAGCTTAACACTTCACTTGTACCCTATTAGATTATGGAATCAAAGTAATTTATGGCTATCAGAAAACAACTTATCTTCTTAGGTAATTTAAACATTCCATTGACTATGTAAAAAATACCCACAGCTTTTATATAAAGTACAAAAACAAATTTAGGTTTGGTCTTTTATCCAGATGATCACAAACCCTAAATCAGTGTACTTCATGCAAGGAGTTTTTATAATAATGCACATACTGAATCATAAACTAAAAACTCTAACAGACTTATATGATTTCTTGCATATTCTAATGAAAAAGATAGTAAACATCCTCACTGTATTAGAGTCAGAAACTGTATCTCCTGATTTGTCCCTAATGAGCACGTGATTTAAAAACAGTCATTTTATTCTAAGGTCCATGCCATATCATCCAAAAAGTCAGATGGAAAGTCTCTGTCTATGTATTTTTTGGTGGTACCTTGCATATGCTACCTAGGTACTCTACCACTGAGCTACCTCCCCAGCCCCAGATGAAAATTCTTTCATCACCTTTTGGTTTCTTTTGGGTGAGAATTCAATTTCCCTTAATATATAAATTATTAACTACAAAGTATTGTCAGTGCTTAGAGGAACATGAAATTTAGAGTCTATCACCTAGGTTTAAGAAATCTCAGTTCATGGTAATATCTAATATTTAAAATTTAAACCAAATTTATCACCACACATCCAATTTTTATGAGAGAAAACTATTATGTTTTCTTAGAAATATTAGTGAGAAATTATTCACTGCTAACAAAACATTTTCAGCAACTATGTCATTTTGTATATGCACTCAGCTTCCAGACGTGCACGTTCTTAAGCACAACAGATTCTATTTATTTATTATTTATCGCTATCATCCGACAACGTAGCGATAAATTAAAATGCCACCCAGATGGTGCACACACCCTAATGACGACGTCAGGATGGCCACAGTGCAAGTTCTTTTCTCAAAGAAAGTAAGCACCACGCCCCTTGGGAAAGCTCTATCCTGTTCAACTGAGACTCTGAAAATGAGCGTGCTGGGGCTTAAACCTGGGAACCTGGCAACCAGAGGGCTGAGAAAGAGCCTCACAAAACAAAGACTTCCACGACTCCATCCACGCCACGTTTTGTTCAGGGCATCTCCACATTTCTGGATTCACAAGAAGCCTACGTACCAACACTGGCCAAAGATCCCACGTCAAGGCCAGCTCTACGCAGCACTCCCTGTTTATTATCGTGAGTCACAAGGACAGTTATTAGGTATATTATTGCTGTTCTTCTTGTAAGAAGTTCTTTGAATTAAAGAACAAATAGGCCTTTCTTTAAAAATGATGCCTAATTTGTATCAACAAGGAATGTGCTTTAGAAAGAAATTATGATTAGCAACATAAAGTTTCAGTGACATTTTGAATTCTACATTATAAATAAAAAGGATCTTACTACTATATAACTAGTATAATTAGTGATAAAATTAAACAAGTGGAGAAATCCAATTGGTTTTGCAACAATGTAAATCAAAGATTTCTTAATTAGTACTAAAAGAAGCCAATTTAACCAAATAGTATTTTAAAGCCTCCAAATTAAAAAAGAAATGCTTTCTAGAAATTTCAAGTTCTCAAAATGATGTTTTCATAAAACATGCAAATAATTCTCAAGAAGGAAAGAAGACATTTAAGAAAAGTGATTTGTTTTCTTTAATCCATTACCAAATTTGATCCTGTACATTTGTACTACCAGTGGAGAAAGTGAAGATTTCCAAAGCCTGGAGAACTATGAGCTACAACTGAGCAGCATGTTGGATTATAAAGCAATTGCTTAGCAGCTGCAACTGGATCTGCAACCTCTGGCTTCTCTGACCCAGAGATAGTCCCATATTGCTTCTCCCTCGTATAATAAGGGTGTGAAACTATGGTTCATTTTTTTAGTCTTGTTATTCTTAAGTTTCTAGGTTTAGACCTATATTTTAATTATTCTGGGATTGGTTTGAATGACCTTTAACATTGCTTGCCAGTTTACAGATGCTCTTTTCATGGTAAGTAGCCTAATAATTGTGTTTTATTTTTAAATAACAATATTTCTGGAAAAAGTAGCCCTACAGATGTTAGCCCTTCACTTTTGTAACGTGGCTGATGTGGTTTCTGTGAAATGTCACCACTTTGAGTCTGCCTCGGAGGTTCAGCAGTCAGACGATTGTGGGGTCTGAAAAACACAGGTGTGAATCTCAGGTCTGTTAAATCTTAATGATAAGGACAAGATCTCATGCAAGTTACTAACATTTTTCCGAAGTTTCTGCTCTTCTATAAAATATCTAGGAAAGATGTTTAAGGAACTAATAGAGCAATGGAAACAGAACACCTCTAGGACAGTTGACAGGTAACAAAATTACAACAAATTTGGGCAGAATTTTGTTCTTTTCTAGATAGGATAAATGCTCAAGAGACTACCGTTTGAAGTATTTGAGCCCGTAAGCATACAACAGTTCTTTACAAATAAGAACTGATGTACTTATTTTTACCTACTTTAAAAAGCAACCTCCCCCCACCACTGCAGAATATTTTCTAGGAAATCCTGTTAACAACAACAGCCTGTTGGATTAACCAGCTACTGAATGCAACTAAAGGAATACAATTACATTTCTTTAAAAACCTGTTACTTCAGAACATTCTTCAATTGGGATAAACTTTCCCTTCAATTCACTTAAAAGAGAGATTACACTGATTGTTTTCTTTTTCATGTAAGCATTTAATTCTAACCAAAATATTTTTCTTAGAGTCACTGAGTATATAGGTTAGCAGCTGTATAGGTGTAGGAGCACAGGGAAGATCTCCAGTTTGTGGGAGTAAGACATATGGGGTGACTCCTTTCCTCTTCCCTCCTCTGTTTAACTGAATGGGGCATCTCTACAGTGTCTCTACCCATACTTCATGAAAAGGGCATGGTGACCCCTTCCTATTTTACAGGCGATGATAGCACCAAAGGTGAGGCATCTGTATACCTGAGTCTGTTCCCAGCTGGCTGATTTATTTACTCTACAGCAGTGGGAAAGCCATGGACTCTTCTGGATTTCATATTTGTAAACTAGGCTAAAAACGGTTTTCACAATAGCAATGTTTTCAGTACAAAATGCCATAAAAGGTTTTGAACATGCCTATTAAAGAAGATGAGACTGTTGCTATTACAATATGCTGTCAAAGAAGGGATGATAATAGTTTTTTTTTCCTAATCTTTTTTTCTAAAGTGCAGTAAGTAATCATTTTAAGGTATCTTCTTTCCCCTTCTTGTGGCTTTGTTTTGTTTCTCTCAGTTTTCTTCAGTCAAACAAATGGTGGCAAATAACTGAAAAAGTTACTCTCCTCTACTGCTTAAAAAAAGAAAAAGAAAAAAACAGGAAAAAAAAAAAAAAGAAAAGAAAAGAAAAAAGAAGAGCCCCTAATGGAAGACTTCAGTTGAAAACAACTCAAACAAATTTGTCTGTAACACTGCATGCAAATGTGACTAAATGAGGAAACTAGGACTAGAAGGGTTCTCCATTTGTGTCCTCATTCTTTTCAGATGGAACTAACTAAACTCTGGCCTCCTTCCAAGGGTCTGTGTACTGTCCCTGTGTCAGTAGGCACAGTGGTGGGTGCTAGGATAGGGCAGGGATGAGGCAGTAAGGACCCTGCCTGCAAGGAGCTGAAAATGAAGTAGATAGGATGAACAGGAAATGGCACATGTTGTTAACTTAATTACAGTTATGATGGGGTATAAGAAAAAAGCAGTAAGACCTTTAAAATTTCAGGAAAAGTCTATTTCCTAGAAATTTCCTGAGACAGTGATTCTATAACCTCTGTTCATTCCTATGATTAACAACTTTCAGAGTTAAGAACTGCTTATATTTATTTAATATCATGAATGCTTTTTTTCTCTCATGTTATTTTTCAAGAGTGATGAAGGAAGATGGTTCTCTCTTCTAGTTGTGAGAGCCCTTCAAATATTGGCAAGCACTTCCAAATAAGATTAATGTCCATGCTTAAAACATAATGCAGAACATTAATACAGCCTCAGGTTTCTTGCTTTGAATTCACATCAAAAAATACTGCTGAACTTTCACAGAGATAAATGGCTTATACTTTCCCCTACAAAGCATTAGCAATGGTTCTGAAAACATCCAAGCATTTTCAGTATCCTCACCAAAATGATCTAACAGGTACTCTGAGAAAAGGAACTATTCATCAATATCAAAACATCATACAACTAACAGCAAAGGAAACCAAATTAAAAATAAAACAACCTATGGGATGGAAGAAAGCATTTGCAAACCATGTATCTGTCAAAAAGTTAATATCTGAAATATATAAAGAACTCATAAAACTCAGTAGCACAAAATAAAATAATGAAATTTAAATTAGTCATTTTTCAAAAGAGGACATAAAATGGCCTAGTTCTCATTTATATGAAAAATGCTCACTATCACTAATTTTCAGGGGAAATGCAAATCAAGAACATAGTGTATCATACCTGTTAGGATGGCTATTATCAAAAACAAACATACAACACCACCTAAAACATACCAAATGTTTGTCGAGGATGTAGAGAAAAGGGAACGTTTATATACTGTTGGTAGGAATGTAAATTGGTATAGGCATTGTGGAAAACATGAGAGTTCTAGAGAAAATGAAAACTCTAACTGCCACAGGATTTAGAACCACTTCTAGCATATATCCAAAGGAATTGAAATCAGATCTCCGAGAGATAGTTGCACTCCCATGTTCACTGCAGCATTACCCATAATAACCAAGACTTGAAAATAGCCCAAATGTTCACTGTCAGATAAATGGATAAGGAAAATATGGCATATGCATACAACAGAATACTGTTCAGCTTTAGAAAATAAGGAAATCCTTCCATTTGCAACATGAATGAACCTGGAGTGCATATGCTGAGTAAAGTAAGCCAGATACAGGACAAATACTACACGATAACATTTATGGGGAATCTAAAATAGTCAAACTTAGAGAAGCAGAGAGGAGAGCAATGATTGCTAGAGGGAAGGAGAAATGGGTAGGTATTAATCATATGGTGCACAAATTCAGTTATGCAAGAATAAGTTGTACACAACCATTATACAGCAGACTCCCTACCATTAGCAATATTGTATTTGTACACTTAAAAGCTGTTAACAGGTTACATCTCATGTTATGGTTTTCTTCCGAAGATAATAATAATAAATAAAAAAGGTAGAAGGAAACTAGGAAACTCTTTGAAGTAATAAATAGATTTTACAGCAGAGATTTTGGTGATGGTTTCCTGGCTGTACACTTACCTCTAAAATTCAAGTTAAATATATTAAGTATGCACAATTTTTGTATGTCAATAATATTTTAATAAAGTGGTTTAAAAATAAATCATACCGCCACATTAGAAATAATGGTATGTGCATGCAGAAACATTAATTACCTGTTTCCTTTTCTGCTAGGCCTAAAACATAAGAAAAGAGAATTTAGGAGGAAAGCAAAGTCTACTTGTGTTGCTCATGTAATGTAGAAGGTCAATCAAGCAAAGAAAAGTAGCCCATTTTCCTATTTTTAACTTAAATATGATTGAAAAGCACTTTTAAAAATATAGATAAAAATAGGAGGGGTGAAAACAGAGTGAAAAAATATACTGTACATGTTTTCCTCAGATAATCAGCAAGCATTGTGTGTTTGTGAAATGAGACTGCTTGGTAGTCATACTTGAGTGGAATACTAGCACCTATTTTCTAGAACATTGTCACACTGCACTGGAGATAAAAGAGGAGTAGCTCTAGAGAGGGAAAAGCTGGGGGAGGGGGTTCCCTGCTCACTCTCCATTTAGACCTATCATAGGATTTTCTCTATCACAGACCAGAGTTTACATGTTCAAATAAAAGATTATTCACTTAAAAAATGAACTCTGTGACTATAAAATAGAGATACACACAAAAAAATACTGTATGTCGTTTCAATATTCTTGCATAAGAAAATAGTCAAAAATATTAGCTAAAACAGCGAGGAATAAAAGGATTTGTACAGGGCTTTTGAATAGGGTAAATAATATGTGTATAAAATAACATTGATTGGAGGTATCCAAACTTTTTTCTCTTTGGTGAGTTTGAGTATTTAATATGTCTATTTTTGTGTTCTTTCAATTTGTGTTCAGAACCATCAATACTCCCAAGCATGAAAATTATTTGAATGAGAATTCAGAACTGAAAACTGAAGTGTTTATCTTCCACTTTCCTCCAATGATCTAATGTTCATTGCTTTTGCTTTAACACAACATGATATCATAATTAATGATGTTAAACTGGTAACTAGGAGGTTTCACGTTGTTACTCTTGTGATATAATATTGGTTGCCATAGTGATGAGATGGCTTTTTTGTTAATAACTCAGGAGGTCGGTTATCACATGCTTGTTAGAGAGCTTGACTAGATTTGGAGAGACAAAAAAGAATGATAGAACAACCAACTATTATCAGTCTTTTTCATTGGCCAAATTTTGATGAAACTACCAGTAATTCATAAATTAATAATTCATTAAGCAGAACTTTCTATTAAAAGTCACTGACATTTTTCTAAAGGATGACTTGCTTTTAATTAAGATAGAAGTATTTAACATTCACTGAAAACTTTTTCCCTTTCTCTGGTAATGCTAGTTTCATGGTAATCTGACCAAAGACTCTGAAGCCTTTTCTGATACTTTTAAATCAATCAAGGAGTTGATGAATAGAAGCTGATTTTGCAACAAATTCCAATCTATTTATTTCTAAATATTTTATATCAATGTTCTTAATGAATAAAATATGAAGAAAGAAATTGCAGTCCTCTCAAGACATCTAACCTTTCAAATGCATCAATATACTGCAAACAATTAAAAGCTGCAGGAAATTCTATCAGTTTATTTCAGCTCTCATGGTAATCAACAAGTTTCTTCCTTCTCTGAGTGACAGTGTAAAACAATAAATAAAATTACATAATACTACACTGATACTGATCAGGAAAGAGTCCACAGTCCATAGTTTAAATGCTAGATATACTTACAGTAATGTCAAAAAATACAACTCATGAAAACACCTTTTGGTTTCTTGAAAACTCAAAATAAGAACAAAGGACAACTTAAGCACGAATCCTGGGTCTTTCATTCAAGCAGAGTCCCAGGAGGCATATTAAAGCAATGAATAGGAAAAAGCTCTTCAGTTCACCAGCTGAGATTTTAATGAGACATTTCCCTTTGCCTCTGCACAGGATTGTTCAGGAAAGGAAAGGACTTCTCATAGAAAATTCAGTTAATAGGCATTGTTGGCTCTCACTGCCACTTCGGCAATTGCTCACTGCACTGACCTTCTATTTTGGCATATTCTGTGAGTCTAGTGTAATTGATCAAGGCAGCTTTCTCGAGACATTTTCTGACCACTTTCTTCACCTCTTCTGCTGGTATGGGAGTGGCAATATCTTTCATTAAAACCTACCAAGAGAGGAGACAGAGAGGGAAAGATAGACAGAGAGAAGATAGATGTTGTATAAGATAAATACTAAAAACAAATTACACAGATTGCCCTAAACCTGACAATTCCTCGGAAGGGGGAAGGGGTCCTCAGTAACTTGGGGGGAAAGTAATGAGTCCGCACTTTACAACTGGGAACCTAATCCTCCAATCTGGGTTCCTCCTGTCTAAGCCTCATTTGTGCATATCAAAACCTCCCATAGGCCGGCCACCATTCTGTGTGACTGTCACTTTTCCTCCAGGGATCCATGACACCATCAGAGCAGCCATTTCAGATCAAGACTACCGGTCTTGGGACAATTAATAAAGTTTATCTTGTACATCCCTAAATTAAAAGCCATAGATCTTTTGAAATAGATTATTTAAAAATAATAAGAAAAATTCTATTAACAGGCATAATGTATGAGCTTTATAAAAATCAACAGGACTACTCATACCAATTAAACTTTAATGATCGTGATTTGCTGAATACATCATGGCAAACTAAAAAGTGGGGGAGAAAACTTCTTTGTCTTACTGAAATGAATGCTTATGGAGTATCAAATGCTAAAATACATGGAAACTTTCTTCAGTTTTGAAAAAGAAATAATTGATTATTCTTTACTGGGCTCCTAAAATGTGTTCATGGATTTTTCCTTAAAAAATTTATTAGTGACAAAGTGCAAATACAATTATATCCAAAATTCAAAATATAATGTAATTTCAAACTTTTATAATGACCCTTTGATAACTTTCTTCAAAATTTTCTTAGCGATAAAGGTACTCACAATAAATTTTAGTTATACTATTATTAATCTCTCTATTTGCAATATTTAAAGCAATTTTCATGCTTTGTTTATATTCAATGATAAAATAGATGGCAAAACATTAATATAAGAAAGAATGCTTTTGTAAGTACTCTTACTACTCTATCAGTCTTATATCTATCTTAAAAGAAATATTGAAAAACTCTTAACATTTCATCCTTTATTAACTGGTATTTCATTCTCCTTCATTCTCACCACTAAGAATTTTACAATCTCTAATTTATTCAATCGTCTAAGTATCAGTGATCCTTGATAACATTTAAAATTTTTGTTAGGCAATATTTCTTCTCTTGGAAATAGCAAATTTTACTATTTAAACATTTTTTTCCCCTGTCAAATTCTTCA
>VMDO01032375.1:0-19056 GCA_007922755.1 Pedetes capensis | reverse complement strand
TATGTTACAGATAGAAAACCGTGGAATGGTATTTAATAATATTTAATTGCAATTTATACACAAACTTTGCAAGATTTCCAAATGCATTTTATATTTATACATGTCATACAGCTACCTAATATATGTAGAACAGTATGCAATACATATCCCTGTAGACATAAACACACACACAAACATGGCTTGAGATACCTTGAGGGTGATATGAACAGGGATTTACAGCAGACTAGAATCATATTCTTTCTCTTCCAAGTGATCTGTTATTATTTTCGTATTTAATGCATGGTGATATGTGTTGTTGTTAGGTGCTGTCAAGTTGTTGTCTGACTCATAGCGACCCTATGTACAACAGGTGAAACACTATTGTTAGTGCTTCTCTGTGTTCATAAGGTTTTCAATGACTGAATGTTTTTGGGAGTGTGTTACCAGGTCCTTCTCCCAAGCCTATAGCACCTGGTGTTCCCAGGAGGTCTCCCAACCTCCTGGGACTCACTAACTGGGCTGGACCCTGCTTAGCTTCCAAGCTCTGAGAGGATCAGACATATATATGGCAGCACCTAACAATAATGACAGCATATATTTTCATATATATATATATATATATGTAAGTAAGTATATGTAGTATCTGGTTCATGCTTATCTACGTGAGCCTTTTGAATTATTTTTTACTTATAAAATTCCACTGAAATTCTTACTTAAAGAGATTGAGATGGCAGAATTAAGACCACAGGGTTAGTGTACACTTTGTTGCATGGTCACTGACCCCGTAAAAGCACATTGTATACACAATATATACAGTCAAATTGAACATCAAAGACAAAGAGTTATAATAGGGTAATGGTCACATTTGCTCCAATTGTGAATGGAGGGCCACAGGTTGGTCTGACATTTATGATGAAACCTGAATTTGTGCTTTGGGTGTTATCTACAAATATGACTCTTCACTTGTTTAACATTATAAAAGTGTAAAAATTCTTTTCTTTGTTTTTGTGGTACTGGGGAGTTGAACCCAGGGCCTCATGCATAATTTTTACAAGCACTCAACTACTAAGCTCTACTCCTAGTCCATTTTTTGCTTTATGTTTTGATACCAGGTCTCTCTAAGCATACAAGCTGCCTCTAGCTTCAACTTTGCAATCCTTCTGCCTCTGCCTCCCAAATTGTTGGGATTACTGGGATTACAGGCATGCACCACGTTGCCTGGTTTAGAAAACTATAAAAATTCTAAGTGTTCTGCTTCCCCTTCTCCTTAGCTTCAGAGAGGTTCTTCTTTTACCACTTTCTGCTGCTTTTATAAGCTATTAAAATACAAAATAAATTAATCTAAATTATCTTAGACATTTAAAATTTCTAAGTCATAAATATGGTTCATAGTAAAGAAAATATCAATTTCTATAAAGCAAATGGTGTTTTTGTAAATAGCCATTTCTTAATCAATATAAAACATTTCATACATTAGACATAAAAGAAAGTACTATATTTGGTGGCCTGTAAGAAACATTGGTTCTGATAAAACACATTAGTATACTACCAAAAATATTCCTAAATATCAAAGTTATAAGAGAAATTAAGTAGATGTGTACTGATTGAAATTATATTAGACATATTATATATTTATAGCAGTATACATTTATGTACAAAGCAGAATAAAGACCTTTATTAAAATTTATACTCATGCTTTTGTTTGAAGCATCTTCTGGCCTCTTAATAGTAAAGTATAGAAACTTCGTAAATATTTTGGAGAGAAAAGTATTGACTCAGAACACCTAAACAAATTTAAAACCAGTACATAACCAAAAATAATCAAATTGAAGCTGGTCTTTTAGTGTTAGATTTTTGCAAATATATGTTTGGAACTTTAAATGTTATGGTAGTCAAAAAGTACAAATAGGAATGTAGGGTTCTATTTTTATTGCACCATCTGGTGGGATGTTTATGTAATTACAACAGGAAGAATATGGTAGGGGTAAACTAAATCAAATGCCATTTAATTTCTCTTTCCATGCTCAATTCTGTATATGGCATTTATTTTCCTGCACGATTACTTTCCCCACCCTATCCCCATTTTTTTATCTACTATTGTTTAACTATTGGCATTTTTACAGAAGATGAATGCTTTATTATGATTATTTTATTACCCCCATTCTTAAAGGCAAACTCCACTCTGATATCTATGGAAGAAAGTTCCATGCTTCTAGAATCATTCCCTAGTAGGTGTAAGAATCAGACATACGTCATTAGCATTGATTCATATTATCAAACCAAAGCTAATGTTGACATTTAGAACTTCAAAATTTACACTAAAAAGGTTGATTTTCCATGCATTACTATTTGTATCTTCCCTATTTATTATATATGAATATGGCCATTTTATTGAGTTTTTTCTAGGCAATCACTTATTTTTTCTAAAATGCAAAAGATAGATATCCCAGTAAAGTAAAATAACCCCTGACATGACTACATTGTTGTTGTTAGGTGCCATCGAGTCAAATCCAACCCATAGAGACCCTATGTACAGGAGATCGAAACACTTTCCGATTTTATACCAGGCACATGATCTTATTTATGTTTAAGCCCATCGTTGCAGACACTGTGTCAATCCATCTGGTGGAGGGTTTTCCTCTCTTGCGTAGACCTGCCACTCTTCCAAACATGATGTCCTTCTCCAGGGATTGATCTCTCCTGACTACATGTCTGAAATATGTAAGATGCAATCTGGCCATTCTTGCTTCCAAGGAGCACTCTGGTTGCACATCTTCTAGGACAGATTTTTTGGTTCTTTTGGCAGTCCATGGTATATCCAATAGACGGCTCCAGCAACACAATTCAAAAGCATCAATTCTTTTTCTGTCTCTCTTGTTCAATGTCCAGCTTTCACAACCATATGATGCAACTGAAAATACCATGGCATGAGTCAGACACACCTTCGTCTTCAATGTGAAATCTTTGCCTTTCAAAAGATCTCTAAAGAGATCTTTTGCCTAAGCTTTTCTTAGAGCAATGTGTCTTGAGATTTCTTGACTGCTGCTTCCACGGGTGTTGATTATAGAGGCAAGCAAGGCAAAATCTTGGACAACCCTAATCTTTTCTCCATTTATTGTGAAGTTGCGTACTGACCCAGTTGTAAGGATTTTTGCTTTGTTGATGTTTAGTCATAACCCATATTGAAGGCTGTGATCTTTGATCTTCATCAGTAAATGTTTTAGATCCTCTTCAATTTCAGCAAGCAGAGTTGTGCATAATGCAGGTTGTTAATGAGTCTTCCCCTAATCCTGATGTCGTGTTCCTCCTCATAAAGTCCATTTTCTCAGATTATTCACTCAGCATATAAAGTGAAGAGATATGGTGAAAGTACACAGCCCTGACCTTTCTCAATTTTAACCCCCACCGTGTTCCCTTGTTCTATTTGAACAACTGCCTCCCGGTTCATGTACAGATTTTTCATGAGTACAGTCAGGTGCTCTGGTATACCCATTTTCCAAAGTGATATCCATAATTTATTATGATCCACATAGTCAAATAGCCTTTGCATAGTCAATAAAACATAGATAGACATTGTTCTGATATTCTCTACTTTGGGCCAATGATGTCCCTGGTTCCCCTTCCTCTTCTGAATCCAGTTTGATTTTCTGGTAATTTCCTGTCTATGTACTGCTGCAGTTGCTCTTCAATGATCTTTAGTAAAATTTTGCTTGTGTGTGATATTAATGATATTGTCTGTTGGTTTCCATTCTGTTGGGTCCCCTTTTTTGGGAATAGGCACAAATATGGATCTCTTCCAGTCAATTGGCCAGGTAGTTGTTTTCCAAATCCACTAGCATAAACATGTTAACACTTCCAGTGCTGCATCTGTTTGTTGAAACATGTCTATTGGTATCCCATCAATTCCTGGAGCCTTGCGTTTTGCCAGTTTTTTCAAGGTGGTTTCCACTTCATCCTTCGATACCATTGGTTCTCCTTCATATGCAAACTCTTGAAACATATGCAAACTCTTGGTCATCTACCAATTCATTTTTGTATAATGACTCTGTGAATTCCTTCCATCTTCTTTGATATTTCCTGCATCCTTTACTATTTTCCCTGTAGAATCTTTCACAGTTGCCACCGGAAGCTTGAATTTTTTCCTCACTTCCTTAATCTTGAGAAACACAGAGCATGTTCTTCTCTTTTGGTTTTCTACCTCCAGCTCTTTGCACATGTTATTATAATATTTGTTTTTGTCTTATTGAGCTGCCTTTTGAAATCTTCTGTTTAGATCCTTAACTTCACCAAGTCTTCCTTTTACTTCAGTTGCTCAACTTTCAAGGGCAATTTTCAGCATCTTTTTTGACATGTAATTTGGTCTTTACTTTTATTTTTGTCTTTTTAGTAACTTTTTGCTTCCTTCTTGAATGATATCTTTTATGTCATGCCACAACTCTTCTGGTCTCCTATCATTTGTGTCTAATGCATTAAACCTATTTTTGAGGTGGTCTCTGAACTCAGGTGGGATATACTCAAGGTCATACCGTGGCTCTCGTATACTTATTCTAATTTTTTTCAGCTTCACTTTGAACTTGCATATGAGAAGTTGATGGTCTGATCCACTGGCAGCATCTGGTCTTCTTTTGACATTTTGCATAGAGCTTTTCCATCATCTCTTTCCACATGTGTTCAATTTGATTTCTGTATGTTCCATTTGGTGATGTCCATGTGTATAGTCTCCGTTTGTGATGTTGAAAAAATGTATTTGTAATGAAAATGTCATTGGTCTGACAAAATTCTATCACGCAATCTCCAGCTTCATTTCTGTCACCAAGACCATATTTTCCAACTACTTTGTTTCCAACCTTTGCATTCCAGTCACCAGTGATTATCAGTATGTCTTGATTGCATGTTTGGTCTATTTCAGATGGCAGAAGCTGATAGAAGTCTTCCCTTTCTTCATTTATGGCCTTAGTGTTGGGTAGATAGATTTGAATAATAGTCATATTAACTGGCCTTCCTTGTAAACGTATGGATATTATTCTATCATTGACAACATTGCATATCAGGACAGATCTTGAGTCATCTTTTTTGATGATGAGTGCAACTCCATTTCTCTTTAGTTTTTCATGATTATAGTTTGACATGATTATAGTATGCTATAATCTTAATTGTTATGAGATAGTTTCCCCTTTTTAAATTCATTTCATTAAGTGGAAAAATTGGAAAATATTTAAGAAAATAAAAACATACATGGCATTTATAAAAATGTAGCCCAAGGTTCTTTTTAATAACTATAGCAGCAGAGACTTAACTAATATTACATTGTAGTTAAAATTATAGATTCTAACTTAGCATTTCCAATTCCAACCCTGGCTATGTGGCTTACTAACTCTTAAGAAACTTTTGTGCACACTCATAATCCCAGTGATTCTGGAGACTGAGGCAGGAGGATCACGAGTTCTAGGCCATAGGCAGCCTGTGCAATTTAAAGAGACCCTGTCTCAAAATATAAAATCAAAAAGGGACTTGGGTGCAGCTCAATGGTAGAGTGCTTTACAAGCATGTGCAAGATTCAGTGTTCAATTTCTAGTACTGAAAGAGAGAAAGAGAGAGAGAGAAGGAAAGACAGAAGAAAAGAAAGAAAGGAAAGGAAGGAAGGAAGGAAAGAAGAAAGGGAGAAAGAAAAGAAGGAAGAAAGAAACTAAATAACTTTGAGAGTCAGTACAAGTTTTAGTTTTCTTATTTGTAATTTATATATCTTAATGCCTGTAGCCATATCCCTGTGGCATCCAATCCCATCAGATCTTGGAAGCTAAGCAGGGTTGGGCCTGGTTAGTGCTTGGATGGGAGACTGCCTGGGAACACCAGGTGCTGTAGACTGGGGAGACAGACCAAGCAACCCACTCCCAAAAATCAATCTGCCACTGAAAACCCTATTAACATCAAAGAAGCACTGACAATAGTGTTTCATCTGTTATATGTAAGGTCACAATGAGTTGGATATTGACTCAAGGGTACCTGGCAAAAACATATCTTGGTAGTACCTCTGTTAAGCTTAATATGAGAATTACATGATTTGTTAAATTAGAATACTTGGGAAAATATAGTGCATAACTGGTACTTGTCACACTTTGTAGAAGTTTCAGCTTCATTATCATCCTCATGATCATTACTATTATAATCTTGTTTAATCAAATTATTTTGCAAATGAGACAAGTGTGTAACTTGCCAATGGTTAATCACCTAGGTTAGTAACTAGGCTTCAATTGGAGAAAAAGACAAGAAAGAAAATGAACTAGCCTAATCAGATATCAGATTCAAATGTCCCCTCCCCTTTTTAATACCAGCCCCCCCCAAAGCCCAACAACAACTACAAACCCAGTATTTTGCATTTTCTCTATTGGTTCTTCACCCCAAAATCTAAATCCCATGGAAAAAGTGATATACTCTTATCTAAAAATAGTTTACACCAAAGAAAAATGATGGATTTACAAAGGGGTTCTGTGGGTAATACAGAATTTGAGATTCAGGCCTAGTGAGTGGCTTCAGTTTTATCAATCTTAGTTAACTCTTCAACTTAAATGTCATCAAAAGTAGTAAAGCACAATAAAGTCAAACTTTTGTGGGATTTAATCTTAGTCTTATCATTTTAAAGCTCAGCAATACTAGGCAGGCTATTTAACCTTTTTGATCTTCTGTTTCCTCATCTATAAAATAGAGATAACCAGATTACTAAACTCATAGGTATATTGTAAGAATTGAACAAACTGATCCATGGAAAGAATGTAACACAATGCCTAGAGCAAGATAATTTATCAGTATTTATCATTATTATCACATACTGATGAAATGGTTGTATAGTTTAGATATTATTTATAGGGAATTTTAACATTTTGAAAGGTAATCTTTTATTAATTTGCATAGTTCAGTTTCAAATCTTTAAAGGAAATTTTGGTGCATGCAGCTATATAACATCTATTTGTGTCACTACATTCTTACAAAAATTTTCCCTAGATAATTAGTTTCAGGGAATATTGCTGAGCTAGTATATCATTGTCCTTTACAGTGCTTTTGAGAATAAACAAGCTCAGAGATAGGCTCTCCTACCACAAATTTTTATTAATACATTAATTAATATAAAATATCTTTAATTTCATGCCTGCCAAATGACACTGAGAATCCTTAATTTTACATATACCATGCTTCTCATCTCCAGTGAGGATCTCTATGTTCCTTTTCAATGACTAAATATAAAGCAAGTCATTTCTGCCCTCCTAGAATCAATCTTCTATGTCAATGTAGACTCATTCACCAAGTGTAGTAGTTGCGTTTTTGGTAGTTTTCTGGAGAGGAAATGATATTTTCCCCATGAATTAGCCATGTTTTCCTGTTTATTCCTCATTTCTAATTTAGTGAACGTATTACCAGAGAAGAATTTTATCTAATCACATGTCACATTCCTTTTCCTGTGGTACCTCCAACAAAGTGTGCTTGTGAATTTTCAGTTGTCTCTAGAATATACAAGGGACAATCAAAAAATTCAGTGAATGTTTAAATTTTTTTTAAAAAGTCATGAATGAGGACTTCCAGAACTGTGTCAGAAAGTGACAAGAATGATAAGATAAATATGTTTGAAGTTAGGGGGAGAATTTTGAGGGGAATTAGTGGCAATACATCTTTTATTGTAAAAATTATTTCTATGAATGTTCACCATATCTTTTGCCCACAGCTTGCATAATTCTATTAGTACCAAATTGTTATCTAGAGCTGTTTGAGATTTAGTCACTAATGCTTCATCAATGAATACTTTGACAAATAGAGGTAAAAGTTTTGGTTAAAACTATTGGGAGGCTGTATGTTGTAGCTGGTCCTGGAATCAAGAGATTAGTTTAATTCTATGCCCTCACTTACTTCCTCTGTTAAATTGATCAAGTCCTTTAATCTTTCCGAAGTTTAGTTTCCTCATTAGTCAACTGTGATAATGGCATCTCCTCAAAAGGCTATTACAGGGCAAAGATTCGCTGATATGATCACCTGTAGTGATCATAATGTAATCACCTGTAGATCTCAGAGACACTTTCACACAAGATGTATAATGTCAAACTTTTATTCATATTAATAAAAAGACATCAGTTTTTCTTTCTACTCTCATTATCTTCCAAATGTAGAATGGAATTTCCCACTGGCAATATAAGATGTAATATCACAACAGATTGAATGTAAAGTATGAGAACCTTGCTGTCTTCTATTTAGCAGGAAATTAATAACATTTATAAAAATATAAATCAATGTTATTGTTCTATTTCTAAAAATACAGCTATTTTCATTAATTAAAGAGATACGAACTTCCAATGTGGTTATTATAATTTTAAATGAATTGATCAATGTTCTAGGCATTTATTTTATTTTCTAATATGGCAAATATATATATATATATATATATGTGTGTGTGTGTGTGTGTGTGTGTGTAAATATATATATATATGTGTGTGTGTATATATGTATACATATATATGTATATGTGTATATGTATATATATACACATATATATGTGTATATATGTACATATATGTGTATATATATGTACATATATGTGTATATATATGTACACACACACACACATTGACTATATATGTGGAAAGAGACAATGGAAAAGCTCAATATCAAAAGTCAAAAAAGACCAGGTGGTGACTATGGATCAGAACATCAACTACTCATATGCAGGTTCAGACTGAAGCTGAACAAAATTAGAACAAGTGTACCAAAGCCAAGATATGACCTTGGATAAATACCACCTGAGTTCAGAGAAGATCTCAGGAATAAATTTGATGCACTAATGAACAAGGACCAGATGAGTTGTGACATGACATCAAAGTCATCATTTTTTAGGAAGCAAAAAGTTATTAAAAAGACAAGAAAAAAGAAGACAAAAATACATGTCAAAAGAAACTTTAAAACTTGCCCTTGAACAATAAGCAGCTAAAGTAAAAAGAAGACAGGATGAAGTTAACTAAATGGTAGATTTGAAAAGGCAACTTGAAAACACAAAATCAAACATTTTAATGATATGTGCAAAAAGCTGGAGATAGAAAACCAAAAGGGAAGGACACTCTGTTTTTCTCAAGTTTAAGGAATTATGTTTAAAAAAATGCAAGCCTCAAGTGGCACTAGTGAAGGATTATACAGGGAAAATATTAAATGACACAGGAAACATCAAAAGAAGATGGAAGGAATACAAAGTCATTATCCCGAAAGGAATTGATGGATGACCAACGATTTCAAGAGGTTGCATATGATCAGGAACCATTAGTACTGAAGGAAGAAGTGGAAGCTGCCTTGAAGGGACTGGCAAAACATAAGACTCTAGGAATTAATGGGATACCAACTGAGATGCTTCAACAGATAAAGCACTAGAGGTGCTCACTTGTTTATGGGAAGAGATTTGGAAAAGAGTTACCTAGTCAACTGACTGGAAGAGATACATATTTGTGCCTATGCCCAAGAAAGAGGATCCAATCAAATGTGGAAACTACTGAACAGTATCCTTAATATCACCAGCATGCAAATTTTTTCTAAACGTCATTCAAAAATGACTGCAGCAGTTTATAGAGAGGAAACTGACAGAAAATCAAGCCAGATTCAGAAGACAGCAGGGAACCAGGGACATCATTACTGATGTCAGATGGATATTAGCTGAAAGAAAATATCAGAAAGATGTCTATCTATGTTTTATTGACTATACAAATGCATTTCACTGTGTGGATCATAAAAAATTATGGATAAACCTGCAGAGTGGGAATACCAGAACACCTAATTGTTCTCATGAGGAATCTATACATAGTCATTTGAACAGAACAAGGAAACACTGCTGGGTTTAAAGTCAAGAAATGTGTTTGGTGTGGCTGTCATTTAACCATACCTTTTCAATTCCTGGGGCTGGGATTTAGTTCAGTTAGTAGAGCACCACTCTACAGGTCTCTCAGGTCCCAGGTTCAATTCCCAGCACAGCAAAAATGGGAGAAGGACATGGTAATCCATTTCTGAGGCAATCCCAAAACAAACAGCCATTGAAAACCCTGTGAGGGTCACTATGAGTCGGATATGACTCGATGGCACCTAACAACAACAAATTCAGTTTCTGTGCTGAGCACATAGTCTGAGAAGCTGGACTTTATGAAGAACAACATCCCATCATGATTAGAGGAAGACTTATTAACAAACTGTGCTATGCAGATGATACAACTCTGCTTGCTGAAAATGAAGAGGATCTGAAACATTTATTGATGAAGATCAACGAACACAGCTATCAGGATTGATTATACCTCAACATCAACAAAACATAAGTCAACAAAACAACTGGGTCTGTAAGAAACTTCCTGCTACATGGAGAAAAGATTGAGGTTGTCCAGTATTTTGCTTTACTTGCCTCTACAGTCAATACCCACAGAAGTAGCAGTGAAGAAGCCAGTAGAGACATTGCATTGGAAAAAAGGTGTTGCAAAAGACCTGTTTAAATTGTTGAATAGTAAAGGTATCACATTGAAGATGAAGGTGTGCCTGATTCATGCCATGGTATTTTCAGTGACATATTGTGATTGTGAAACCTGAATATTGAAGAAGGGAGATGGAAAAAGAATTGATGGTTTTGAATATGGTGCTGGAGATGAATAGTAAATATGTCATGGACTGCCAGAAGAACCAACAGATCTGTCCTAGTGTAACCAGAGTGCTCCTTGGAAGCAAGGATGGCTGGTCTGCATCTTATGTATTTTGGACTTGTTGTCATGAGGGACCAATCCTAGGAGAAGGCCATCCTGTTTTTGAGAGTGGCAGGTCAATGAAAAAAAGGAAGATCTTCAACTAGGTTGATTGACACAGTATCTGCAACAATTTGTTGTTGTTGTTGTTAGGTGCCGTCAAGTCAGTATCCAACTCATAGTGACCCTTTGTACAACAGGGGAACACTATTGTCAGTGCTTCTCTGCTGTTCGTAGGGGGGTTGCCAGGTCCTTCTCCCAAGCCTACAGCTTCTGGTGTTCCCAGGCAGTCTCCCATCCAGGTACTAACCAGGCCCGACCCTGCTTAGCTTCCGAGATCTGACCAGATCGGATGCCATAGGGTTACAGCTGCAGGCTCTGCAACAATGGGCTTGCACATATAAAAAGATTGTGTGCATGGCACGGTGTCAGGTAGTATTTCATTCGTTGTATAAAGAGTCACTATGCCTGTGCAGACTGGGCCCTGTAGGCTTGGAAGAAGAACCTGGAAGCTCATCCCCCCAAAAAACAATCAGCTATTGAAAATTCTGTGAGTGACAGAGAAGCACTGCCATAGTGCCAGGCATGGCACAGTGTTTATGAGTGTCTCTTCTGTTGTACATAGGTTCATTGTGAATCAAAACCAACTGAATGTCACCTAACAATTCTGGGGATTATATGTGATCTTATTTATTGGCATAATGACTACATCAAATAGGTTTCTAATAAATATTATAAAAATGATATTAAGTGGGCAGGGTGGCACATGCTCTAACACAATGACTTAGGAGGTGGAGGCAAGAGGATAGTGTGTTTGAGGCCAAAGGCAGCCTGCATAGCTTAGCAAGACACTGTTTCAAGATCAAAAACTTTAAAAGGGTCTTGGGTGCTTTTCAGTGTTAGAGCACTTGCAAAGTGTGTGTGAGGCCTTGGGTTCAACCCCTCCCTCCAGTACTGGAAAAATAAAAATTACATTAGCAATAATAAAGCAAGGCAGTAATTATTATGCTATATTATTCTGTCCTTTGTTCAGTAATGTAATATAAATATACAAGAAGGAAAAGCCAAAGTATGAGTTCTGTGTTAAGTAGAAATTGAGATCTAAGTATTTTATGACATTCTGATCTGATTTGAAAAAAATCTGGACACTATAGATTTTGTTATTTCTTGGGAATGAAAAAGCATAATAAGATGAAAAATTTTTTAAAGAATACAATAAGTTTTATATGCCTCCAAAAGGATGTTCAGATTACTTAACAAATGAGAAATGCTGAAAGTATTACAGATTATCCCTTCTATTATTTCCATTTTATATGTTTGTTTTATAGTCCATTCATGTAGTCATATGTTTGTCTTTTCAGTTGACATATATGCATTGATGACCTACTGTCCATTAGCCATTGTGATCAGTTTTGCTATGTAGCCTCTCTCAAGATGTAACTCTTGCTGTCATCAACATTATGTTGTTGTTGTTGTTCTAGTTGTTGTTAGGTGCCGCCGTTGAGTCGGTATCCGACTCACAGCAAGCCTCTGCACAACAGGGGAAACACTATTGTCAGTGCTTCTCTGCTGTTCATAGGGTTTTCAATGGCAGAGTGATTTTTGGGTGAGGGGGTTGCTAGGTCCTCCTCCCAAGCCTACAGCTTCTGGTGTTCCCAGGCGGTCTCCCATCCAGGTATTAACCAGGCCCGACCCTGCTTAGCTTCCAAGATCTGATGGGATCGGATGCCACAGGGCTACGGCTGCAGGCATATTGTTGTTAGGTGCCATCAAGTCAGTGTCTGACTCATAGCAACTCTATACTGCAATAGGCAAAACAGTGTTGTTAGTGCTTCTCTGCTATTCATAGGGTTTTCAATGGCAGATTGTTTTTTGGGAGTGGGTTGCCAGGTCCTTCTTCCAAGCCTACAGTACCTGATTTTCCCAGAAGGTCTCCCATCCAAGAACAAACCAGGCCTGACCCTGCTTAGTTTCTGAGATCTGATGGGATCGGACAAGACAGTGGTATGGCTGTAGGCCTCATCAACTTTATAGTTAAGCTAAAAACAACAAAATAGAAAACTTGTATAATGAAGTGTAAGCAATAGATTCTCTAATTTGCTGACAAACTTTAAAACAGAAGATCTGGCTTTTTATGTTTATTTTAAGTTAGGTCTTTGGAGACCATGAGTATTACAAAGGAACTATTATAGAGTAAAGAGAATGAGATTAGGTGAAGAAGAGCAGATGATGGCAGGCTAGCAAATGATATGCTTTTGAAAAGCATGAAATGAAATTATAACTGTAAAGATTCTGTGTGTTTGCAATAATTAGCCAGGTGTGGTTCTGCTAATAGTGCTTGACAGAATTATCATTGGTAGAACAGAAATGGAAAGCTTGCAGAGAGTTCTAATTTAAATAGAACAGCTACTCTGTGTAAGGAAAAGTGTAAATAGAGAAAGTGTAAATAACAGCTGACAGTAGTTATGTGTCTCAAAAATCCAAATAGTGTTCTGTTTTTGAATATAGGTTAAAGTAGATCTGATATGTGAGTGCTTTTTTTAGGAACTGCAGTCCTAGAATTGTATGGAAACAGAAATTGGTGTTATTTTGTCCTCTGCAGAAGGTAGGCAGTCTTAGTTTAGTGATATGATAAAACTACTATGAACTATAAGGGCTGAGACTTAGCTCAGTTGATAGAATGCTGCTCTGTGCTCTCTGAGGACCTGGGATTAATCCACAGCACCTCAAAAAAATGGGAGAAGGAAGTGGCAGCCCACTCCTAAAGCAATCTCAAAACAATTAGCCATTGAAAACCCTATGATGGTCATTATGAGTCAGACTCAACAACACCTAACAACAACTATAAACTATTGGGAAAATTGTATTATTTCAGAACCATTGTATATATTGATTGTATTCATGTTGCTAAAACAGTTTTTAAAATTCTATGGCTATACCTGTTAATAGAAAAATAAGTTTAATCACTGTGTCTTAATCATACTATGTGATATTGACATATCAGTCTTTTAACATAGAATAATGGTACCATGTGAAAAACACTTGAAATCATGACTCTTCTTTCATGTACAATGAATAGTGTTCCAGGATTAATAAATTCTAGGCTATAAAGGAATATGAGTCAACACATTGGCCACTTATTTTTCAGGAGAAATATTCAACTTTTGGTTCTCTCGCTTGTATTTTCACGCATACTATTTTTTTGTCCCCCACATGTCTGTTAACTTATTGTGCTATAGGGGCTTAAATACTGGTATGTTCTGAAAGCTATGCCACTAGTATATCATATATAGCAGGGCAACCCATGGACAGGTTTCAGCTGACCTTCCAGACTAAGACAAACTATGGAGAAGGACTTGGCAGCTCACTTCCAAAACAATTAGCCATTGAAAACCATATGAATAGAAGAGAAGCACTGTCAAATACAGTGCCAAAAGAGAACCCCTCCTACCACCCAGAAGACATTCAGGGAATCACTGGGGAAGACCTGCCTCCTCAAAGTAGAATCAACATTAATGATGAGAATGGAGTAAAGCTATTGTTGTTGTTGTTAGGTGCCATCGAGTCGGTATCCGACTCATAGTGACCCTCATAGGGTTTTCAATGGCTGACTGTTTCGGGATTGCCTTGGGAGTGGATTGCCAGGCCCTTCTCCCATTTTTGTGGTGCTGGGAATTGAACTTGGGTCCTCAGAGACTGCAGCGCAGCGCTCTACCAACTGAGCTAAATCCCAACCCTGGAGTAAAGCTATAGGGAACTCCATTTGCTGATGTGGCATAATTCAAAATGAGGAGAAATATAGTGGCTAGAACAATGGATTCAAACATAAAAAGATCCTCTATTGGGTAGTGTTTTATTCTGTTGTGCATAAGGTCACTATGAGGTAGACCCAACTCAATGGCATTAGACAACAATGCTGTGTAACTTCTCTTATTTCTATAAAATATGAATACTAGTGACAGATTTATATTGGGTTTGCCATTGCTCAATGAGCTAAGTTTAAAAGATACAACATTATATGAGGAAGAATCTTCAATTTTGATAATTTCTTTGGGAAAAAATAATTACATACTTACCTATGTTGTTGATAAGGTACTGTCGAGTCAGGTCGAAATCATAGTGACCCTACTAAGCACAGAACAAAATAGTCCTTGACACTGCCATGCAAACTATCTTTTTATGTTTATGCCCATTATTGTGGCCACAGTGTCAATCTATTTAGTTGAGGATCTCCCTTTTTCTCTGGGACCTGTCACACTCCCAAACATGATTTCCTTCCCCTAGGATTCTTCCCTTCTTACATATCCAAAATACATCCAAAATGCATAAGAGGCAGACTAGCCATCCTTGCTTCCAAGGAGCATTCTGGTTGCACTTCTTCTAGGACAGATCTATTGGTTCTTTTGGCAGTCCATGCTATATTCATATTTGTGTGTATAATCATAATTCGAAAGCATCAATTCTCCTGTCTCCCTTGTTCAACATCCAGCTTTCTCAATCTTATGATGCAACTGAAAATACCATGGTATGAGTCAGGTGCACCTTCCTCTTTAATATGACATCTTTACTTTTCAGCACTTTAAAGAGGTCTTTTGCAACAGCTTTTCCCAATGCAATGCATCTTTTGATTTCTTGACTGTTGCTTCTGTGGGTGTGGATTATGGAACCAAGTAAAGCAAAGTCTTGGATAACCTCAGTCTTTTTTCCATTTATCATGAAGTTTCTTACAGTCCCAGTTGCAAGGACTTTTGTTTTGTTGATGTTGAGGTGCAATCCATACTGATGGCTGTGTTCTTTGACCTTCATGAGTAAATGTTTCAGATCCTCCTCACTTTCAGCAATCAGAGTTGTGTTATCTGCCTAACGTACTTCTTAATGAAACTTTCTCCAAACATGATGACATATTCTTCTTCAAAAAGTCCAGCATTTTGGATTATTTTCTTAGCATAGAGATTGAAGAGGTATGGTTGATAGGATACATCCCTGGCACACACATTTCTTGACTTTAAACTGGACAATATTTCCTTCTTCTTTTTGAATGGCTGACTTCTGGTCTATGTACAGATTCTTCATGTGTACAATTAAGTGCTCTGGTATTCCTATTCTTTGCAGTGTTATCCAGAATTTATTATGATCCACACAATCAAATGCTTCTGCATATTCAGTAAAACATGGAGAGAGGTTTTTCTGGTATTCTTTGCTTTCAGCCAGTATCAATCTGATACCAGCAGTGATGTTCCTAGTCCCATGCCCTCTTCTGAATCTGGCTCGAGTTTATGGTAGTTATCTGTTAATATACTGCTGCAGTTGATTTTAAAAGATCTTAAGCAAAATTTTACTTGTGTGAGATATTAATGATATTATTCAGTAATTTCAGCATTAGATTGGATCCCCATTCTTAGGCATACACACAAATGTGGATCTCTTCCAGTCATTTGGCCAGGTAGTTGTTTTCCAAATCTCCTGGCATAAACAAGTGAGCACTTCCATTGCTGTATCTGTTGAAACATCTCTATTAGTATTCCATCCATTCTTGGAGCCTGTGCTTCACCATTTCTTCCAGGCAGCTTCCATTGGTTCCTGACCATATGAAACTTCTTGAAATGATTGATTATCCCTCAAATCTTTTTGGTATAATGACTCTGTGCATTCCTCACATCTTCTTTTGATGTTTCCTGCATCATTTAATATTTTCCTGCATAATCCTTCACTATTGCCACTCAAAGCTTAAATTTTTTCTTCAATTCCTTAAGCTTGAGAAAAGTATAATGTAATCTTCCCTTTTGGTTTTCTATCTCAAACTCTTTTCACGTGTCATTATAATATTTGATTTTGTTTTCTTGATCTACCCTTTGAAATATTCTGCTTATTTCTTTAACTATGTCATATCTCATTTTAACTTTATCTGCTTGAGTTTCAAAGGCCAGTGTAAGAGTCTCTTTTGACATGCAATTTGTTCTTTTCTTTTTTCCTGTCTTTTCAATAATCTTTTGTTTTACTCATGAATGATGTCTTTGATATCATGCTACAACTTCTCTGGCCTTTGTTCATTAGTATATAACACATTAAATCCATCCTTGAGGTAGTCTCTGAACTCATGTGGGGTATACTCAAAGTCACATTTTCATTCTCATACACTTGTTCTAATTTCCTTCAGTTTCATTTTGAACCTGAATATGAGAAGGTGATGGTCTGATCTATAATCAACACTTGGTCTTGTTCTAACTTTTGATATTGAGTTTTCCATCATGTCTTTACATAAATGTAGTCAGTTTGGTTCCTGTATCTTGCATCCGGTGAATTCCATGTGTATAGTCATTGTTTATGTTGGTGAAAACAATGTATTTGCAATGGAAAAGTCATTGTTCTGACAAAATTCTATCATGAGATCTCCAGCATCATTTCTGTCACCAACGCCATATTTTCCTACTAATGACTGAGCCTTCTTTGTTTTCAACTTTTGCATTCCAGTCACCAATAGTTATCAGTGCATGAATATTGCATGTTCTATCAATTTCAGACTGCAGAAACTGGTTAAAATCTTCCCTGCCTTCATTTGTGGCCTTAGTGGTAGGGATCTAAATTTGAATAATAGTTATATTAACTTGTCTTCCTTGTAGATGTATGGATATTAATCTATCATTGACAGCCTTATATTTCAAGAAAGATCTTGAGACGTCTTTTTTTTTCATGATGAATGCAACTCCATTTCTCTCTAATTTGTCATTCTGGTGTAGTAGACCTTATGATTACCTGATTCTAAATGGCCCATGCCAGTCCATTTTAGCTCATTGATGCCTAGAATGCTGATGTTTATATGCTCCATTTCTCTTTTGATGATTTCTAATTATCCTAGATTCAAACTATGTACCTTCTATGTTCCAATTTTAATGGATGTTTATAGTTGTTCTTGCTCATTTTTAGTCATGCCACATCAGCAAATGGAGGTCCCAGAGCCTTTAGTCCATTCTCGTGATTAAAGTTGACTCTCTTTTGAGGAGGCACCTCTCCCTCAGTTGTCTTTTGAGTGACTTCCAACCTGGGGGACTCATTATCTAGCACTATATCTGACAGTCTTTCTATGTTATTCATAGGGTTTTCAATGACTAATTGTTTTGGAAGTGTGTTGCCATGTCCTTCTCCCTAGTCTGTGTTATTCTAGAAGCTCAGCTGAAATCTATCCTGGGTGACTCTTTTTGTATGAAATACTGGTGACATTGCTTTCAGCATCACAGAAATACAAGTCCACAAAGTACACCAAACTAACAGAACAGTGAAAGATACTTTCCTGTGGAGTTTAGATATTGTGTTCTTTTTTGTAGATTATACCACTCCTATTATTTAAAACAATACTGAATTGACAATCATGTGAAACTCATAGGTTTTTGACTTTTCAAAGAAATTTAAAATATTCACAATACAATAATCCACATTTTGCTTGAGGCCATCTCTTATGGATACTTCTTGTGACAATAAACTGATCAGTCTCAAAGGCCTCCAGTTTCAACCTAACATCTCTCTAATTGTCTTACTTTACATACTTAGTAATTGGCACTTTTTCTGTAGCTACAATGAAGAATATTACCTTTCCTTTTCCTTTTAGTAGTATGATTTCATCAGCTACCCAAAGTAGTCTGGACATCCTTGTTCTTTGATAGTTTCATAATGAAAAAACATGAAATTTTCTATGTTGATATGTTTGTTGTTTTCTTGGAAAATAAAAAGGTTGTTTTTAGTGTTCTTGACACTTGATACTTTTGTAAATCTGTTGTTGTCTTTTATAGTCATCCTGATTACATACATGTATTTCATTTTTCCTTGGAAATGTCTAAGTAGCTCTGCTACATTTCTTTTACACTTCTCAGTTCTTTTTTTTCCTCCTTGTAATGATTAGCCATTTTGCATTGAGAGTTACAGGGTTTTTTTCCCTTTCAATCTCATACAATCCAAGCAAACTTAAGAACTTCTTAAAGAAATGTGTCCCCACACAGTTGCTACACCTGTATCTGCCTTTCTATCTCTTCTTCCCAGGGCCTTCTGCATACTTTGCAAGTACTCTATTACTGAACTACATCCTCAGGCCCTTTTTTTGAGACAGAGTCTCTCTAAGTTATGCAGACTGTCTCTGGTCTTGAAATTGTGGATTTTCTGCCTCACTCTCTTGAGTTGCTGATATTACAGGCATAGTCCTGTATTTGCTTTTTAAAAAATTTTATTGTGAAAATTTAAGGCATATAGCATGTTATACAATATGTATATAGTAAAATTGTTAATACAGTAGAAGAAATAGGTGCAAGAGCAGCTATAATCTATGAATTTAGCAAAAATCCTGAAT
>VMDO01032374.1:0-19057 GCA_007922755.1 Pedetes capensis | reverse complement strand
TTACATGAAGTTTACCATTTTAGCCTTTGTAAAGTGTACAGTTTGGTGACATTAAACACATTCACATGGTTATGTACCCATCACCACTATCCATCCCCCAAATTTTTCATCTTCCCAAACTGAAACACTACATGTTAAACAATAACAAAATGTTCCCCCTCACATCAGCCCCTGAAAACCACCAGATCTGTTTTTATAAATTTGACTATTCCAGTTACCTCATAAAAGTGGAATCATACAGTATTTATCCTTTTATGGCTGACTTATTTCACTTAACGTAGTGTCTTCCAGATTTACCCATATCGTGGCATGTGTCTGAACTGCATTCCCTTTAAGGCTGAGTAATATTTTGTTGTATGTTTATGCCTCACTTAGTTTGCCTATCAATGGACATTTGGGTTATTTCTACCTTTTGGATAGTATGAATATTTCTATGAATAATAGTGTACAAATATCTGTTTAAGTCCCTGCTTTTAATTATTTTGTGGAATTGCTGGAGCACAAGGTAATTCTATGTTTAGCTTATCAAGAAACCACCAAACTATTTACCATGACAGCTGCATTACTTTACATTCCTATTCAGAAAGGATAATCGGTGGCTGGGCATGGTGGTACATGCCTGTAATCCCTGCACTCAGGAGGCTGAGGGAGGAGGATCATGAGTTGAGGCTAGAGTCAGCCTTTGCAAGTTAGCGAAACCTTGACTCAAAATAAAACATAAAAAATGGGCTGGGGGTGCAGCTGAGTGGTAGAGTGCTTGAAAAGTATGTGCCAGGCCCTGGATTCAACCCCAAATATTGCAAAAAAGATAATTGGTAACTAGTAAACTATAGTGCATGCAATAGTGTGTCTCCCACATCTCCCCCTTCAGAACTGAGTGATCCAGTTTCCTTGCTGCTGAGAGGTTCTGAAGCCAAAGACTCTGAGCTGATTCCTTTTCCAGGCATTGTCCTTGGCTGAAGAGAGCCACCTAAGCCAAAGTCATGCCCTGTCTCCAAGGGCAGCCCATATCCAATAGCTGGTGTGAGTTCCAGGCCTGGCACTTTTGCCTCAATGAAGAACACTAAAGAGCCTTTCCAGCTCCAGGAAGACTTAGTATATTTCATCAATGAACACAGGAAACCAAATCTTGACAACTCTATTCATCATAAAACTGCATCCTCCCATGACCACTGTGGCCATCCCCAGTGCTTCTACAGGTCTCCTTTCTACCCTTCTGTGCCCTTGCTCTGTGTGACTTAGGAGGCTGCCCTATGCATCTATTAGGCTCCCTTGCCTTTTTGCTTCTGCTTGGATTTGGCCAATGAGGGAACCATCCAGAGAGGCAAGAGAGCAGTTGAGAAGCTGGGAAGTTAAAAGCAAGGATTAACAGAGAAGGAACATGAGAGATGGTCAAGGAGTCCATCTGACAGATTTTTAAGGGTGAGGAGTTCTGTTACTTTCCTCTTGTTTTCAAATAAAAATCTCCCTGAGCAGTTATGACCGTGACTTATGCCTTGAATCATCCCTCTCTACTGGCTATAATGAGAAGACTTCTTCAATAAGAAGAATATTAAGTCACTGGTTTGACCCAAGGATTTTCAAAAGCTATAATTAGAATCCACTGAATTGCTTTTAGCCAAAGCCAGCTCCTAGTCCACTCTGACCAACTTTGCTTCTGCAGCAAAGTAGTAAGGGTTCCTAGGGCAGGGATAAGGTGGTAAGTTCATCAAATGGTGGTAGATGAAACAATCTCCATTCAGCAACATGTAATTCCTAACATTACTTCTGCCTGTGTGTACACATTACGTGCCTGTAGTCTGTGCTTGTTAAAGCTTTTGGCATGAATCAATGGTCCCTGTATTTTCTTCAAAAACTGACCTTGTTTGTAGAGCACCAAATGCCATATAAATTAGGAATTAATGCTAATTGCTATGGAAGTAAATTGTTATGGAGTAAACTCATTCTAAGTTTTGGCTGTAGCATATAAAACCAGATTAGCATCAAGGGTTATCTGCTTAAGATAATTTTCCTCTGAAATGCACATATTTAAGAAAATATATAAAAGATCCCAGTCATTTATATATTTGTAGGGGAGAAAGAGATGCCTTCTACCCCTCTTAGTTCTTATGTGGGCTCTTTGGCTGGATCTAGGAACCCATTTAATCCAAGAGCTGACTAATAAAAGAAAAGCAAAAGAAGTTTTATTGATTTGATTTGTATATATACAGGGATCTTCAGAAGAGAGTGAAGTCTGAAGAAATGACCAAAGCATGCTGGTTTTATACTTTTTAGACAAAAAATAATAAATGTGTGAAGGAATGACAGGATATATGGATATGTGGACTAAGGGAGTAAAATTCTGGGGGTGTCACTAAGAGATACATACGAGAAGCTAGTGGAAGGTAGGGGTTCCTTCAGAGTTTGTTTACTCAGGTTCGCTGCAGCCGCAATTACCAGTCTCTGGTGATCAGAACTATTTTGTAGCCTTGGTATGGGAAGGACATCCTCCTGAAAGAATCTTTTTTTCTTCAGTACTGGGAGTTGAATCCAGGGCCTTGTGCATGCTAGACAAGTGCTGTACCATTGAGCCACACCTAAAGTCCCTTTTTCATTTTTTTATTTGGAGACAGGGTCTCACTAAGTTACGCAGGCTGCCTCTGGCCTCAAACTTGCAATCCTCCTGCCTCAGCCTACCAAGTCATTGGGATTACAGGCGTGCACCATGGCTATGCACTAAGCATTTTCTATATTCCTGGCATCATTCTAGGCACTAGAATACAAAACATAAAATATCTCTGTCCCCATAGGAGTTTATATTGTACAGAAGAGGTGGGGAATAATATTGTACCCCAACTTGAAAAAAACAACCTTGCCAGTGGGTTTAAGGTAATTTTGTATGTAATATCTTTGAGATAATTAATATAGCATGGAATTCAGCTCAGTGAATTTTAGGATATTCACAATATTGAACAACCATCACCACTAATTCCCAGAACATTTCCATCACCCCACATAGAAACCCCATACTTACTTGCTATAGATTGAGTCATCTCTCCCACAAAATTCATATATTGAAGTTGTAACCCCCAGTTCTTTGGAATGTGACCTTACTTGGAAACAGGGAATTACAGATGTGATTAGTTAAGATGAGGTCATATTGGAGTAGTGTAGGCCCCTAATCTAATCTGACTGGTGTCCTTATAATAGGAGAAAATCTGGACAGACAGAGGCATACACACAGGGAGAACACCATTGAAGATTCATGCTGTGCTGCCACAAGCCAAGGACCTACCAGAAACTGTGAAGAAGCCTGGAATAGATGCTTTCCTGGTGCCTTCACAGGGAGCATGGCCCTGCCATGCTCAGATTTCTAGTCTTCAGAACTATGAGATAATAAAGTTCTGTTGTTTAAGCCACCAGGTTGTAGTGCTTTGTTATGGCAGCCCTAGTCTCCATTCCTCCCTCCCCTTGGCCCCAGGCAATGACTAATCTGCTCTTTGTTTCTATGGATTTGCCTATTCTGGATAATTCATATAAATGGAATCATACCGTATGTGGCTTCTGGTGTCTGGTTTCTTTCAGTTGTCATTTTGTTTTTAAGGTCCATCTATACCATAGCATGCATAAGTTTATTCCTTTATGTGGTTGCATAATATTCTATTGCACGGTTATACCACATTTTGTTTATACATTCATGAGTTGGTGGACATTTAGGTTGTTTCTACTTTTTAGCTACTAGGAATAATGCTACTATGAGTATTCATGTGCACATTTTTGTGTGAACTTGTTTTCAATTCTCTTGATTACTCTGAGAAGTAAAAAAAAAGGTGTTTTTCCTTTCTTACACAATCACGCAATACACTACTTCTGACACTAGATATATGGAAGTTTGTCCCAATACACCAATCAATCAATTCTTCAGCAGATTTTATAGGGGACATCAGCTAGGTATCCTATGATTCAACTGAATTCTGACACTATCTACCTGGAAGTAGTCTCAGATCCCATAGATGGAGGGTTCAGTCCCAGAAGACCTCCCTCTCCCATTTCAGATGTCAGTTATTAGCACAGGTTATGAGCAATTGACTGGCTATAAGTTGGGGTTCCAATGAGCCCCCTCCTTGGGGTTCATTAATTTGCTAGTGTGGCTCACAGAACTCAGGGAAACACTTTACTTACATTTACCCATTTGTTATAAAGGATCATACAAAGGATACAGATGAAAAGCCAAGGTGGAATAGATACATAGGACAAGGTTTGGGGAAGGGGTACAGAACTTCCATACTCAATCTGGGCACCTCCATGTGTTTAGACATCTGAAAGCTCTCTGAAGCTATCCTCTTGGATTTTTATAAAGGCTTCATTACATATGCATTATTGATTAAATCCACTGACTTTTGGTGATCAATTCAACCTTTAGACACTGTACCTTTCCTGGAGGTTAGGGGATGGGGCTGAAAGTCCCAAACTTCTAATCCTGCCTTGGTCTTTCCGGTGACCAGCCCCCATTCTAAAGCTGCCTAGGGGACCCCAGACAATATATATCATTATTATCACTCGAGAAATCCCAACAGTTTTAGGAGTTGCTAGGAAATGGGGGAGGGGCAAAGAATAAAGACCAAATATGTATTTCACAATATCATAGTTATATGCATAGAAGTGGAATTTCTGGACCATATGGTAACTCTATGTTTAACTTTTTTAGGAATTTTCAAACGGTTTTCCTAAGCAACTTCACTATTTTATAGTTACTTCAGTAAAGTAGGATTCTAGTTTTATAAATTTTAATGCAATGACTGTGTGTTACTCTGTGATTAAAACATATATTTATTTTAAAATGCTGTTCGTGACTATTACAAAGGCCAGGAGGGCTTTTCCCTCTTTTTTTTTGTGGTACTTGGGGGTTGAACCCAGGTACTTGCACATACTTTGCAAGTGGTCTACCACTAGACTTGCACATTCAGCCCATTTTTAATTTTTTATCCTGAGATGGAGTCTCACTAAGTTGTACAGCCTGCCTTTGGCCTTGAACTTGTGATCCTCCTCCCTCTGCTTCCCAGGTTGTTGGGATTACAGGTGTGAGCCACTATCCCCAGGTTTCCCTCCATTTTTAATGTGGCATAGCATCTCTGTTTGTTTGTTCTAATTTAAAATTTTAACTGATTCATAAAATCATAAGAATTGTACTTTATGGGGTAACATATGATATTTTGGAGCATGTATCAGTCGTATGGGCTGGGGTTTAGTTCAGTTGGTAGAGTGCTTCTCTGTCCTCTCTGAGGCCCTGTGTTCGATTCCCAACACTGCAAGAATGGAAGAAGGACGTGGCAATCCACTCCTGATGCAATCCCGAAAACAGCTATTGAAAACCCTATGAATAGCAGAGAAGCACTGACAATCATGTTGTCTACTGTACATAGGGTTGCTACAAGTTGGACACTGACTTGATGGCACCTAAAAACAATAACAATATGTGATTAAAAATATGATGGGGCTGGAGATGTATGTAGCTCCATAGTAGAGCACTTGCTTAACATGTGCAAGGCCCAGGTTTCAATCCCCAGCACTAAATATTTTTTGGATCTTAAATAAAGATTTGAGGTGTGAATTAGATTTCCAAGCATTAAAATACAGTACGCAACTGGAAATGTGGAATTAGAGCTTAGAAGAAGAGTCAGGGTTGGAGACATGGATATGAGACTTATCACACTTCTGTCATAAATATGGACTTTCTACCACTTTAAAACTATGTCATCATAGCATATCATTCAAAAGAAAACCAAAACTAATTAAAAAATAACTACAACTTTTTTCTTGTTCTGTCACTTACCTCTTCACCTCTTCTTGCCTATTTTCTATCTGCATGTTCACTTTTACATAGCAGTTTGTGGGGAGATTGTTCATTGGAGATATTAACTCTTTCATAAGTTTTGAAAATGTTTCCCAGACCATGCTTGTCCTTAATTTTTTTGGCATATGTTATCTTGTGGACTAAAAAAATTAATAAGGTCTATAATTCAATTTATGGTTTCAAGATTGTCCTCTTGTTTATCCTCTATCATAATGTTATATAATAGTCTCCTATATTTTATTTTTAATATTTAATTGTAATCCATCTGGAGTTTGTCATTGTATATTAATATGATGTAGGAGTTCAGATTTTCCCTTTACAAATAGATTTATGTCATTGTTGTTAGGTGTCATCAAGTCAGGTCCAACTCATAGCGACCTTACGTACAACAGAATGAAACATTCCCCGATACTGTGCCATGCCTGGCACTATGGTCAGTGCTTCTCCACTATTCATAGGGTTTTCAATGGCTGATTGTTTCGGGAGTAGTTTACCAAGTCTTTCTTCTCCCTAGCCTGGTGCACCTGGTATATAAACTACAAATAGATTTATGTAGCCCTAATCTGCAGCCACAGCACCCTGGCATCCAATGTTGCCCGATCTTGGAAGCTAAGCAGTGTTGGTCTGGTTAGTCCTTGGATGGGAGACCACCTGGGAATACCAGGTGCACCAGGCTAGGGAGAAGAAGGACTTGGCACTCTACTCCGGAAACAATCAGCCGTTGAAAACCCTATGGATAGTGGAGAAGCACTGACCATAGTGCCGGGCATGGCACAATATCAGGGAATGTTTCATTCTGTTGTATGTAAGGCCACTATGAGTTGGACCTGACTTGATGACACCTAACAACAACAACAACAACATAGCAGTCCTACTGGTTTCCATAAACTTGAAACGACACCTTTGTTGTATATTATTTTCTATATATAAATGAATATACAGTGTAACTCTGCCTTTTACTGACCTTTCTTAACCACTATAAACTAGCTATTACATATAAAAATTAATAAGGCAAGTTCCCCTCTCAACTTCTTAGTTTTTCATGCTTTCCTTAGGTAAACTTCAGACATCTAATCTTCCATACACTTGATTCTGATTCAGTATTTTTTATTCTCTATCAGTAATCTCTTTAATTCTGCTCCATGCCACATTGTTTACTTACTGTAGCTTATAATATAGCAGTTTATATCTTATGAGTCTTTCTTTGTTACCTCTACCCTCAAAATACTCTTGGTTCTCATATTTTTTTTCTGCCAATTAAAATGAAGAAAAATTGCCCTCTAGGCCCTTGATCCCATTTAGGATATTCATTAAAATTGTAACCACAGAAGTTTCGGTTCAGTGCCACCAGATGGAGTCAATGAATTGAGAGACAGAGTGTTGGAGAAAGAGCATCATTAACAACAAGCAAGCATGTTGAAAGATGGCAAGCTCTCACCTTTCAGCCACTATCTTACCGTTTGTTCTAAGGGAGAATCTTTTATATGATTTTTCAGGGAAAGGTATGTGCGTCCCAGATGGGCACCTCAGTTGTCCAGTGTTTTAAAGAGTAACCTCTTCTGGAGTGTAAGGCAGTGTACATTTTATGTGAATAGTTCAGCAAGAGTTGCAGACTATTCAATCTAAAGAAGACAGAAATGATCAAAATTTCTGTGTTTATTGAAGTGACTTGTGTCTGGTTTTTCTTGTGGTCAGCATTTCTGACAAGCACCTAGCCAGGTGTGACCTCTTCCTATAACCTGGGACTGGGGAGTGTTCAGGAAAGGAAGGTTTGTGCATTCCTAGCTAACTTCAGTGTGCAATATATATAAAAAAAATGGGCTTCAGTGGGCAGCTAACCCTTCAGAAATAGAGCAGGAAGGAGTAAGGAGAAACTTCTGAGAACCAGGTCTTGGTGGGAGTGGTGCTTATGTGCACTTTTAAAATTGCCTTAAATTCATGAATTAGGTTTAGGGATAATTTAGTTTTTATACTACCGAGTCTGCATTTTGGAATATTATTTATTTTCCCTTCTTATAGATGATGTGTAACTGTTATGGTTTGAATATGAAGTATCCCCCACAAATCCATGTTTGAATGCTTGGCCCTCAAATGGTGGTGCTATTTTGGGAGGTTATGGAAATTTTAGAAGGTGGGTGGGACCTAGCTGGAGGAAGTAGGCCACTGGAGCTGGGTCTTTGGGGCTATACTATCCCTGGCCACTTCTTGCCTTGCTCTTTGCATCCTGGCCTACCATGAGTGAACTGAGGTACTCCACTATGCCTTTTCTACCATGATGGACTGAACATTCTGAAACTGTGCGCCAAAATAAATCTTTCCCCTTTAAGTTGTCCATATTGGGTAATTTGGTCACAGGGACAGAAAAGCTAACTAATACAGCAACCTTCTCAGGTTTATTTATAGTTGTAATTTTACTTTATGAAGTGCATCATTTTCCCTACTATATTTTACTAGTTAATGTTGACACATACATTACAGATTCTACAAAGTCTTTAGTTGATATGAAGCTATTTTATCCATGTGTACTAGCCATATCATCATTTTTATTTCAGTAAAAAGTGACAATGCACAGGTTTATTTGAGAAGCATAGGGGAAAAGGACCCTTAGAGGACTTACGCTAAATGAAATAATCCAGACATAGAAAGTCATACATTGTATAATCTCCCCTATATGTGGAATCTAAAGAAGTCCAACCTACAAAAGTAGAAGGTAGAACAGTAGCTAACAGGGACTGAGGGGTCTTAATCCATTCATGCTGCTATTTAAAAATGCCTGAGACTGGATAATTTATAGATAATAGAAATTCACTTCTCAGTTGTGGATGCTGAGAAGTCCAAGATCATGGCACCAACGGGTTCAGTGTCTAGTGAGGGCCGACCTCTACTTCCAAGATGGCATTTTAAATTCTGTGTCCTGACATGGTGGAAAGTGGAAAGGCAAAAGAGGCCAAACCCTATGTGAAGCATATTTCATAAAGCCTTCAATCATATTCACAGAGAGGAGCCTTTATGATTGAAACACATCTTAAAAGCCTTACCTCTTAATACTATTACACTGGAATTAAGTTTCAACATGGATTTTGGAAGGAACACAAATATTCAACCCATAATAATATGTATATCAAAGTTTGTAAAACAAAAATAAAACAAAACAACAACAACTAAGGCACAGTTTTACATGTAAAAGATAAAAGCACATAGATTTAAAAAATGAAGAAAACACTGGAAACAGAGGAGAAAAATGTGATAAACCTGATGAAGGTTTCCATTTGAAGTCAGTAGCATATATAAAAGGATCATTTTCACAAAAGGTATTAGGACATCTCAATATTAAAAATATGATAAAAATTCCCAAATAAGTTTATACATAATAAAATAAAGTTGCTTAGGCATAATAAAACATTCTTAAAATATAATTATTTTAAGGAAAATTCTATAGGTTTAAGAAAAGTCCAAGACTTGGTTAATTCTCAGACTTTACTTGATATCAGAGAAGACACAATGCAGAGAAAATCTATAATTTAAATCAGTTTGCAAATGCATTTACTTCTGGATCACAGCTTATTCAACACTAGAAAATTTATCCTGAGGAGAAACTTTATGAAATCAAGGAATTTGTTTTGAATTAGTCTGTCTTCATATCTTACTCAACACCATAGTATTCATATTGAAGTATAATCCTGTAAATATAGCAAACATTAAAAATAATATGAATGAGGGAAGGCCTTATATGACTCTACCTTAGCCAACATGAAATAATTCATGTTGGGGAGAATTCTACAAATGTATTAAATCTGGGAAGTATTTTAGACATAGTTGCCCTGTTGCCAAACATGAGAGATACTGGAGAAAAACTCTCTGAATGTGGTGTATATGGATCAATAGACATGTGTTTCTTTCTTACTTAACATCAGAGAACTCATATAAAATAGAAATAATATTAATCTAGTTCATGTGCTTTGAAGCACAGCTTTACTTTATTCATATTCAGATGACTTATTGTAGGCAATAAAATGAAATTTTCATAATTCAAAAACCTTCCCTAGCCTAGCATGTGATAATTCATACTAGAGACAAACATTGAGAATTTTGTTTTGTCATTCACATGCTATTAACCAACAGGAAATTCATATAGAAATAATTGAAGTAGGAAGAAGTATAAAAATATATTTGGCTATAAGCAGTATGTTTGTTACATTAACCAGTATAATATCAGAAGTTACCTTTTGAAAATGCATCTGGCCAAGATGACTGTTAAAATGAAGTGAGATGTGACTTCAACATAGGACTATTAGAACAACGTCTGGCAGAAAAGAGGACAGAGCCTTCATTTCTGTCTATACCATCTCCCCACAGCACTGGATCCTCTCCTGTGGAAGCTTCCAGGGGAAGCCATGGAGAGAGCAATGCTGTCCAACCAGAAGCATTTGCAGCTGGCTTTGCCTTCCCTACAGGAACTCAGCAATTCAAAGAGTGGGACATGACCAGAGCATTGCCTGATGGGCCAGTCACCACACTCACTAGAGGGACAGCCTCCAGGAAGAGGAAGGTACACTATAGTGTAGTAAGAAAGCAAGCATGACTCAGTTTATGCCCACTGCAATTACTCAGGACCTCTGTTCCCCTAATATGGAAAAAGCCAAATGATGCCCTCTGATTGCTGTTGCTTTGGTCTGGAAATTTCTGAAAAAAAAAAAAAAAAAAAAAAAACCAAAAAACAAAACTCACATAAGCATATTGCTGCATTTAAACAAGGTTTACGAAGGCCCACTTCACTGAGATGGCTCACAGAGATTGTAGACTGTGTGCCAATCTGACTGATATTGTCAATGTTATGGGGATGACACAGGGAGCACAGGTAGGCAGGGCCAGAACATGGGTCTGGGATACAAACGAATTTATACTTGACATAGAAACTATAGTAAAGAGTATGTTGTTGTTGTTAGGTGCCGTCGAGTCGTTATCTGATTTAGAGCAACCCTACATACAACAGGCAAAACACTATTGTCAGTGCTTCTCTACTATTCATAGAGTTTTCAATGGCCGACTGATTTTTGGAAGTGGGTTGCCAGGTCCGTCTCCCAAGCCTACGGCACCTGGTGTTCCCAGGCAGTCTCCCATCCAAGTACTAACCAGGCCTGACCCTGCTTAGCTTCTGAGATCTGACAGGATCAGATGCCATGGGGCTATGGCTGCAGGCTAGTAAAAAGTATAGATAAGGTTTATTTAAAAGATTTATTGTCGTTGTTGTTAGGTGCCGTTGAGTCGGTATCTGACCCATAGCGACCCTCATAGGGTTTTCAATGGCTGACCATTTTGGGATTGCCTTGGGAGTGGATTGCCAGGTCCTTCTCCATGTAAAAGATAGAGTACCTTTAAGGACAGATCTGTTGGTTCTTTTGGCAGTTCATGGTATATTCAATAGTTGTCTCCAGCACCATAATTTAAAAGCATCAATTCTTTTCCTGTCTTCCTTGTTCAATGTCGAGCTTTCACAACCATATGATGATCTGTCCTAGAAGAAGTGCAACCAGAGTGCTCTTTGGAAGCAAGAATGGCCAGGCTGCGTCTCACGTATTTTGGACCTGTAGTCAGGAGAGACCAATCCCTGGAGAAAGACATCATGTTTGGGAGAGTGGCAGGTCAGCGGAAAAAAAGGAAAACCCTCCACCAGATGGATTGACACAGTGTCTACAACAATGGGATTAAACATAAATAAGATTGTGTGCCTGGCACAGAATTGGGAAGTATTTTGATCTGCCATACATAGGGTCACTATGAGTCAGACTTGACTTCATGGCACCTAACAACAACAACAAAATACCTTTAAGGAGTAATTATTGAGAAAACTGAGGCACCTGGAGAAGCTTAGGTAAACCTGAAAAGGAAATTGGAAAAACCTGGGTTCAGTACCCCTTTAAGTACTAATTCCTGAGAAAACTAAGGCACCTAGAGAAGTTTAGGTAGATCTAGAAAGGAACTTGGAAAAACCTGGGTCCTCTGGGTGAATTGGCATGTTTCTATTTCCCAGGGGAAATAGATGTTTCTATTTCCCAGGGGAAATAGATGTTTCTATTTCCCAGGGGAAAGTAAAGAAGCTAGAGAGAACAGAAGAGTTAAATAGGCTTTTCGAAGGAAAAGTGCCCTGAATAGACAGGGAAGGGAGAGGTGTGATTTTGGTGGCAAGAGAGAGAAGAACAGAAGGCAAGGGGAAGAGAGAAAGGAAGAGAATAGGAAGAGAGAGTGGGCTTATATTCTCTCTAGTTTTATTCAAACTAGGGCATGCCCTGTTTGATGTTAGCCCTGCCCCCCCCCAGCTCTGGGCACCTAATGTTGAGCCTAGTGTCTTTTTTATGTAAAATGGCTCAATGGCTTGGATTAGGGTTTGGGGCACATTAGAAAATGTCCTTCTAAGTCCTCAAAGATGCACATGGCTTCACCTATCATGGCTGAATGGCAGGAGACAATTTTAATCCTCTTTCCCCCATATTGCCTGCTAATAGCTATCTTACTACCTAACAGTGAGCAAGTGGGGAGAGACCTTCCAGTGCTGCTTTCCCTGATGTTGCAATATTAAGCCAAATAAAAGGCTTTTCTTAAGTGGTCTTTTTGCTTACTTTTAGTAGTGAGGGCTGAGCTGGTAACATGAAGAAAGAAGTGAAGACAGTGGAATGAGGGTGATGGCAGCAGAGAGGACAGCAGAGCAGCAGGACAACAAGGCAGCCGGCACCCCAATCTGCTGAAGTGGGGCAGCAGCTGCCTGTCTTAATGGCAGCGACAAGAGCAAAGCATAGGAACTGGCGATTGACAGAAGTGGAGCACCACGCCAAGCTCCAGATTATTGACCAGAACAGAGCACAGGAGCTGGAAGGCTCCAACTATCAGCTGGAGCAGAGTGTGTGAACTACAAAGCTCTGCTGATTGACAGAAGCAGAGCATAACCCCATACAACTCTGATGATTGGCAGGAGGAGACCCAGGAACCATGAGACTCCAACAATCAGCCCAAGTGGAGCCAAGGACTATGCAGCTCTGACAGTGGCAGCAGGGAAGGGGCAGCAAGAACCACATGGCATTAAAGAGACAAAGCCAAGTGGTAAGGAAGGCAGCTGCACTGACAGCAAGAGAGGCAGGACTGCAAGACCAGTGGCTGGCAGGAGCAGAAACAGCAGCAACACAAGGATAATGATAGCTGCCTCTTGAATAGCAGCAATAGTGACAGTGGCCATAGCATTAAGAAGCAGCTGAACATTTCAAGAAGAGTGACTACAGCAGGAAGACAAGGGATGGTGGAAGTAAATGGAAGGTGAGAGAGGGTGGTGACATGAGGCTGAAGAAGGATAGAAGACTGTAAAGAGCTAAAGAAGAGAAACTGCAGTCACTGGTCACTAGAAGAGTTTGAGAGAACTATCAAGTCTTTAGGACCAACGATCTCAGATACACTAGGCCTGGGACTTGCAACACTCTCCATTGTCAAGGGCTGAGGATCTCGATACCTAGGGCTGCCTTGAAGCTACAATACTAGCTGCTGTCATAAGGCTTAGGGATTCCCAACCTATTTGACCTACATAACACCTACAGGTGCAGGATTCCTGGCCTCCTTGGCCTATGTAAGAGCTATAACACTAGAGGGAGCCACTTGCTGCTGCTGCTGCTCCTGTCTGCTGTTGGTGTTTGCTGCTGTCAAACACTATGGGACACAAAAGCTGCCTACAGCCGACAGTTAAATGGATTCTCCTTGCCTTCTGTCCAGGTAGAGAAAAAGGGCCCCAGCCAGCTGATTGGTGACACTGCCACCCTTTATCAGGTACCTGCCACAGGCCAAGTCCTGGGCTTGGCACTCTGGACATGTTTTCGTGGACAATCATAGCTGCCGTCTAGGGCACATTGTTATTCTCTAAGGAATAGAAGTCAGGACACAGTCTCCATGAGGTGACCAGTAAGGGGTGAACCCAACATTTCTCTTTGATAGATTGGCAGATTCCAACAGCCAGGGCAGAGTATGAGCTGGAAAAAACATATTGGAATGGTTTCTTGGTTCCTGAGGGTCAAGATCAGCTAGCAAATGTTGACATTGCATGATGAATGATGGTGTGCCCCCTGCCAGGCTCCTTCCAAATCAGCAGCTTCTTCCCTTGCTGTGCAAGTGTCTGTTCCTATAGAATTGGGATATGGTGAGTGTGTTTCTGCAGCTGGAGGACCCTGGGTCATATGAACTCTATTAACTTTTTACAACTTTGTTGTAGTAATATTTGAAAAGGTTATCAGGTTACCTCTCCCACAGAAATCATTATCTCTAAACTTGGTCAGTTATAAATGCACCAAGAATGCACAGTGGGGACCAATTAATGCCTGGTAGAAAATAAGATTTTTCTCCAGGGACTTCTAAATAAGGCTCGGGCAGTTACTTCCCAGAATTCTAGGTTGTAGATCTGGGGTATGATTCATCCAAGCAGCCTGGGGATGTTAGTTAACCCCTAGAAGGCAAGGGAGAGTGAGAAAGTAATATTTTCAATTGAACATTAAATAAATGATGGATTCCATGGTAGTCTTTGAAAAGTGCATCTATAGACAATATATGGCGCTTGTTGGTTCCAGCACAGAAGGAACTGAAATGTACATGGGCTAACACCCAGCCAGGCCCCACTGAAGGAGGACTGCTTGGTGACCTAGCAGGTACAACAAGCACAGAGCACACACTTCTTTCTCCCAGACCCTGACAGGTAACAGAACACTTTCCTGAAGGCCACATCGTCACTGGCTGGTGTTACTGGGGTTGTGGGTCTGGAGAAGGGAGCACACCAGTTGGTGGGATCCGAGCAAGAGGCTGGTAGCAAAACTTCAGTCCTTGTATTTGGCATATAAATGAACTTATACCTGACACAGAAGTTATAGTAGAGAGTATAGATAAGGTTTCTTAAAAGATAGCACACTTTTAAGGAATAATTACTGGGAGAATTAATTACTGGAAGCTTAGGTAGAACTGGAAAGAAATTTGGAAAAACCTGGGTTTTCTGGATGAACTGGAATAAGGATATTTCTATTCCTCAGGGGAAGGTAAAGTCAGAAAAGGGAGTTAAGAAAACCTTTAGAAGGAAAAGTGCCTTGGATAGACAGAGAAGATGGCGGGCCCGAGAGAAGGGAGAGGCATGCATGTGGTTGCTGGAGAGAGAAGAGCACAGCAGAGGCCAAGGAGTAGAGGAAGAGAGGAGGAAAATTGAGGAGAGAGTAGAGTGGAAGAAAATAGCCGGCCATATTCCCTCTAGTTCTACTCAAACGAGAGCAAACACAGTGTAACAACAATGCTGGGTGCCCAGCTCTGGGCACCTAATGTTGAGCCTAGAGTCTTTGTTTTGTAAAATGGCTCAATGGCTTAGATTAGGGTGTGGGGCCCATAGGTGGATCCAAGGTCCTTGCAGACTTGTGTCCCATTGAGAGGCAGGTTAGTTTAGTTATTAGCAAGTGATAAGGAAAAAAGAGGATTGAAAATGGCTCCTGCCTTTCTGCCATGATGAAGAAGCCATGTGCTCCCTAAGGACATCAGAAGGACATTTTCAAATAGGTCCCATACCCTATCCAAGATGTTGAGCCATTTACAAAACAAAGGTCCTAGATACACATTCCATTAGGCACCCAGAGCTGGGCACCCAGGCCTGATGTCACACTGGGCATGCCCTAGTGTGAATAAGACTGTTGTTGTTGTTAGGTGCCGTCGAGTCGGTATCCGACTCATAGCGACCCTCATAGGGTTTTCAATGGCTGAGTGCTTTGGGATTGCCTTGGGAGTGGATTGCCAGGCCCTTCTCCCATTTTTGCGGTGCTGGGAATTGAACTCAGGACCTCAGAGACTGCAGCGCAGCGCTCTACCCACTGAGCTAAATCCCAGCCCGTGAATAAGACTAGGAGAAACATATGTCCTCTATTGTTTTCCTTCTTTTCTTTCCTCTCCACTTTCCCTTTGCTCTTCTTTTCTTTCTCTAGCAACCACATGCACACCTCTTCCTTCTCTCTGGCTGCCATCTTCTCTATGGTATTTTTTTCTTGTAAAGCCAGCTTAATTCTCCTGTTCTCTGGCTTCTTTACCTTCCCTCAGGGAATAGAAGCCTCCTCATGCCAAGCTGCCCAAGAAACGCAGGTTTTTCCAACTTCCTTTCCAGGTTGACCTAAGCTTCTCCAGGTACCTCAGTTTCCCTGTAATTATTCCTTAGAGGTGTACTATCTTTAATAAACCTATTGTATAGTCTCTACTGGGCTGGGATTTAGCTCAGTTGGTAGAGTGCTGCCCTGCAGTCTCCGAGGTCCCGGGTTCCATTCCCAGCACCGCAAAAATGGGAGAAGGACGTGCCAACCCACTCCCAAGGCAATCCTGAAACAGCCATTGAAAACCCTATGATGGTCGCTATGAGTTGGGCGAGACCTGATGGCCCCGAACGACAACAACAAACTCTCTACTATAACTTCTGCGTCAGGTATAAATTCATTTATACACTGGATACAAGGACCAGGGTTGTGCTGCTGGATTCCCAGACCCCTGCTCTGCACCTGCCTCTCTGCGCTCCCAGGGGAATCTCCTATAACACCAAGTGGCTTCATCCATCATGCCCAATGGCAGAAGTCAATTTCCCCTTTTCCTCTGTATTGCCTACTAACGCCCAACCTAACTACTTAACAGCTGGCACTCTCCAAGCCAACTGTTGTGTATTTGACAATTGTTGTATTGTTGTTAGGTGTCCTCCAGTCAGGTCTAACTCATAGCGACCCTATGTACAACAGAACGAAACACTATCTGATACTGAGCCATGCCAGGCACTATATCAGTGCTTCTCTGCTATTCATAGTTTTTGTTTTTTTCCCGGTACTGGGGGAGTTTGAACCCAGGGCTTCGTGCTTGCATGCTTTGCAAGTGCTATACCACTGAGCTGCACCCCCAGCCCATTTTTCACTCTTTAAAAGTTTTAATTTTGACACAGGGTCTCACTAAGTTATGCAGACTGCCTCTGGTCTCGAATTTCCAATCCTCCTGCCTCCGCCTCCCAAGTTCCTGGGATTACAGGGATGAGTCACTGCACCCAGCTTTATTTATAGGGTTTTTGATTGGCTGAATGTCTTGGGAGTGGGCTGCCAGGTCCTTCTCCCATTTTTGCCTTGCCGGGGATCGAAACCAGGGCCTCAAATGCTTAAAGCAAGCAAAGCGCTTCCAAAAAAGTAAAACCTAGATCTTGCCAGGGCGTTTTTGGTGCCATAAACTGAATCCACTCTACCCGTTACAGAACAATCAGGCATTTGAGGTTCTTCCTAATTGCCAGAGCTTGCAGGCACCACAGCCCAGCTCCAAAGCCCATCCTCAGGCCACTTCCCCCTGAGCAAGGACCCTCTGCTCTCAGGACTCTGAGCCTGAACCAGAGCCCGCCCCGCCCAACCCCTACAAGGCCGCGCTCCCTGCTGCTACGGAGCCCGAGCCCGTAGGCGGGACTCTCCTTTTCCTATTCCCAGAAGCTGTAGGAAGCGGAAAGCGAGGCTTAGGGAACACAGGGGCGCAGGGCAAGAGATGGGACAGGGGATTTTGCCTCAGTGAGAGAGGGAGCCGAGCCATTCCTCTGTCGCCGCCCAGTCCTTTTCCATGACTCTCAGAGGAAAATGGTCCTTGCTCTTGTCACTGCCTCTTGCTTCAGAGAGAACACTGTCAGTACCAGCCAAAATTTCCCCCCTAAAAGCGCCTCTTTGGCTACTGGCAGTGGTACTCCGCCCCGGAATTAGTGTAGGAGCGCTGCATGGCCACCTCGCCTTTCCAGGAGTGAGGGGAAGAAGTAGTATTTTGTGGACTGGGAGGGTTGACCAGATAGAGTGGTCCTAGGTCATGACAGGTCATCGGTTTTGTTATAAATTTCTGAAGGTTCCTGCCTTGGCAGAGAAGTAAGGAGAGGGAAGGTGGTGATGGGCTTGATGGGGAGGGATAGCGGGGCGGTGAGGTCCTAGGTTGGCGCCCCTGTCGGGGTGGAGTGACACGGGCTGTGGGACAGGTGTTGGGGGCGACGTTCTCGGGTCAGCGAGTGATGATAGATTGATCCATTGAGTCATGCAGCATCTGCTGAGTGCCTCATAGAGGCCAGGCACTTTGGTAAGGTTTTCACACTGCAATAGTGCTACAATTCGCTTCATTGTAGAGGGAAACAGCACCAGAGTAGGCTTGACACTCAACCAAAGTCACGTAGGTAGTAAACCCGAGGGATCCCCGTTCTTTTCCATGTAACACTTGTTGCTGTTATTGTTAGGTGCGATTGAGTCAGGTCCGACTCATAGTGACCGTATGTACAGCAGAAGGAAACACTCCTAGACACTGTGCCATGCCTGGCACTATTATCCAGTGCTCCTCTGCTCTTCATAGGGTTTTCAATGGCGGGTTGTTTTGGGAGTGGGCTGTGGGGTCCTTCTAAGCCTATAGCACCTGGTGTTCCCAGACGATCTCCCATCCAAGGACTAACCAGGCCAGACCCTGCTTAGCTTCCGGAGATCTGATGAGGTGGGATGCCAGGGTGATATGACTGTAGACTTTATAGCACTTACCCCTTCTAAAGTACGCAATCCTTTATCATGTTTATTGCTTCCCATCTGTCCCCTGCTGAAATATCAGCTCCAAAGGGGTGGTGAACTCTGACATTTTGGTCACTTCTGTGTGTCCAATGCATAGAGCAGGCACACAGAAGGCACCCAGCTTGTTTCCCAAGTGACTAGAAGAGGCACAGTGGATCACCCGTTGGTTCCAGAGCCAGAACTCTCAGGAAGGCAGTGTTATGCTCAGTGGTGACACCTGACCTCCTAAAGAACTTTAGCTCTTGAAATCAGAATAAGGCGCGCAGCCTGCAGGCAAGGCAGCATGGGGTTGCTGATGGGATGTCCTGTGGTCATTGGCTCCAGGGCAGAGTGCATAACCGGGAGCATTGCTCACCATCTTCAGACTCCAGCTTATCCGCCCCTGGGCTCCTCAGTCAGTCTACAAAGCCCAGCCTGACGCCTTGGGAGGAGGTGAGTTCTCTGGGTGGGGTGCAGAGGTCTGGGGCTGCAGTGATGACCCAGCTGAGATGCATTTGTCTCTGAGTCCCTTGGCCCTGCCCCTGGAGGAAGAAGAGAGCCACCGTGAGGGGAGCTGGAAGAGTGGCCTCAGCCCAGACGCAAACGCTCAGGGCTGAGGCAGAGGCCCACAGGACTCTGAGGAGCTGGACTTGCA
>VMDO01032373.1:0-19177 GCA_007922755.1 Pedetes capensis | reverse complement strand
TTTTTTACTTTTTGAGACAGGGTCTCACTAAATTACGCAGACTGCCTCTGGTCTCGAACTTGTGATCCTCCTGCCTCCGCCTCCTGAGCCGCTGGGATTACAGGCATGCGCCACCACGCCCGGCCTGAAATGATTTTTTAATCTGTATTTATTTTCACTGATAATATGTTTTTATGATAATTATTCTCCTATAACAATATATTTGACCACAATCTGGAAAGGATTTAAAGTCATGGAAGGGCACAAAGAAAATCATAATAGACACTTATATTCCCACCAGGTGCAATTAACAGCTGTTAGTACTTTTTCATATCTGCTGTCATTTTTTTAAGAGAAAAAATTACCTATGTAGTCAAATTCTCCTCACAGAGATTCCTCCTTATTTATTTTTCAACATTGTAAGAAGCATTATGTAGAAGAGCGTTACGGAACCTTTAACCTTCTCCACATCCATCATTCCCTCAAGGAATGGTAGGACTGCTGGGCTGGAGAATTAATTGATCTTCCTGCCTGCAGTAAATGATTATGTTCCCGTCCCTACAGCACAGCAAACACTAGGTTATTCTAATTCCTGTTATTTCTAAACAATTTCACTGTAGCAAGGTGATACTTTAGTGTTGTGTTAACTTGGGTTTATGTGATTTCTGATGAGACATAGACATTTTATGTGTACTGGGACACTGGCAATTTTTTTTCGAGGTGAATTGTACATTCAGATCTTGTGTCTTTTTTTCTCTGTCGGGATGTTGTTCTTTTCTTTTTTAGTGGAAGAAGCTATTTTTGTATTAAGGATCTCATCACATATGACAAATATATATATATATATATATATATATATATATATATATATATATATATATTGCTATGTACCATTTGGGGCTGGGATTTAGCTCAGTTGGTAGAGCGCTGCACTGAAGTCTCTGAGGTCCCAAGTTCAATTCCCAGCACCGCAAAAATGGGAGAAGGACCTGGCAATCCACTCCCAAGGCAATCCCAAAACAGTCTGCCATTGAAAACCCTATGAGGGTCGCTATGAGTCAGATATCGACTCGATGGCACCTAACAACAACAACATGTACCATTTGGCCTTACATTTTGATTATGATGTTTTTTGACATAGGTACGTTTTAATTTTCTTCTTTTTCTTTCCTTCCTTCCTTCCTTCCTCACTCCTTCCCTTCCCTCCCTCTTTTTCTCTCTTTCTTTCCTTTTCTTTTCTTTCTTCTTGTATAATTAAATCTGTCAGCCTTTCCCTGTATTGTTTCTGCCTTTGGCGTCATGCTTAGAAAACCCTTTCCCTAGCCAGGCGTAGTGGCGCACGCCTGTAATCCCAGCGGCTCTGGAGGCAGAGGCAGGAGTATCGCAAGTTCAAGACCAGAGACAGTCTGTGTAACTTAGCAAGATTCTGTCTCAAAAAGTTTAAAATTGGGCTGGAGGCAGCAGCTCAGTAGTCCAGCACTTGCAAAGCATGCAAGTGTGAGGCCCTGGGTTCAACCTCCAGTACCACACACACACACACACACACGAAATACCCTTTCCCTTACTAAATTCGAATACTATTCACCAAAAAATATTTCCAGGTGCCATTATGGTTTTATTTTTACATAAAACTTCTAAAATGATCTAGAATTGATTTGGGTGTATGGTGTGAGGTAGGGTTCTTGTAATTATTTTCCTAAATGAGTATCACGTTAACAAATTTTAAAAATAATCCGTCTGATTTAAAGTGGGAGTTTTACCATATACTACATTGCCTGTTATATATTTATATCCATTTCTAGAAACTTTATTCTGTTTCATGAAATTGTATGCCGTAGCCTCATTAATGCAGTATTTTAATTATTGTGTCTTTACAATGTAGTTTCATGTCTATTCTAAAGGGTCTCCTCTTTTATATTTTTAAATGTTATTCTTCTGCTTCTGTTTCTTTGAATTAGATTCCTTAAGTAGGATTAAGCATGAGAATAACCCATCAGGGATTTCACTGTGAAAGTCTGTCCAGGCTTTGCTTCTCAAAAAACTCTCAGTCAGTGGACCTAGAGTGGGGGCTGAGCATCTTTGAAAATTATACATAACAAAACATATAATATATGTATTACATAAAAAGGGTTCCCAAGTCGATGGGAGGCCTCCCAGATTAAGAACCACAGTTCAGCTCCAAAAGAATTTTTTTTGTTTTGTTTTGTTTTGTTTTGGTACTGGGGGTTGAACCCAGGGCCTCGTGCCTGTGTGCATTACAAGTGCTGGACCACTGAGCTCCACCCTCAGCCCATTTTTTTTACTTCTTGAGATAGGGTCTCACTAAATTATGCAGACTGCCTCTGGTCTCGAACTTTTGATCTCCCTGCCTCTGCCTCCCGAGTTGCTGGGATTACAGGAGAGAACCCAGCTCCAAAAGAATTTTTTTGAATATATAAATTCAGAAATTTATGTCTGAGTTTCCCTCGTCTCTCATTTATGCCTCTTTTCAAGTGCAAAATGCTTTTCTGGGAGTCTTGGGGTACTCTTATTGTAAATAACCTGAGGAGTTTAGCTCAGGTTCTGGGAATTTTGGAGGCTGTCCAGGTATTGCTGATGTGCAGACAGGATTGGTAACCCCTGGCTTAGAAATTGCTCCTTAGTCCTGATTCCTAATTCCCCACTCTACTGCTCATGGAGTGCTCTATCTGTGAGTTAGTAGGGATTTCAGTCCCAGCTATATATCAGAATCAGCTGTGGAACTTAAAAAACACTGAGCTGTGTGCCTATATTACATATTGGCCATCAGTATTGAAGAAAAATGGACACAATTTCACCAGTGATTCACAGCCAGGAGTGAATACTCATTTTCCAGAATGATTGTCCTTCTTTACTGACCAACCTAACGTTTCAGGTTTAAGAACATACATGTTGTTGTTGTTGTTGTTGTTGTTAGGTGTCGTCGAGTCAGTGCCCGACTCATAGCGACCCTACGTACAACAGGCGAAACACTATTGTTACTGCTTCTCTGCTACTCATAGGGTTTTCAAAGGCAGATTGTTTGTTGGGAGTGGGTTGCCGGGTCCTTCTTCCAAGCCTACAGCACCTGGTGTTCCCAGGTGGTCTCCCATCCAAGTACTAACCAGGCCCGACCCTGCTTAGCTTCTGAGATCTGACGGGATCTGACGCCACAGTGCTACCATTGCAGGCAAGAACATACATAGAGACTTGATTTTATTGGCCCAAATGTCTCATCATGTCTTACTACAAATGGCTCTCAAACTTGGGCATGTCCCATAGCCCCCCTGGAGAGCTTGTTGGGCTTCATCCCTAGAATTTCTGACTCAGCTGATATGCATCTGACAGCATTTTAACAAGTCCAAGTTGGCATCGACCCTGCTGGTCCAGGGCCACATTTTGAGAACCAGTGGGTTACAGCATTCATACAAATATTTGTATGCAAATATTGCAGACGGCCTCCAGTCTCGAACTTGCAATCCTCCTGCCTCCGCCTTCCGAGTCACTGAGATTACAGGCGTGCGCCACCGCGCTCGGTTAATACAAATATTAAGCTTCATACAAATATTAAGTGGGTCCTCCAAGCTGTGAGCTGCAGACCACTGAGAAATTATGACAAAGGGCACACAATACCTGTCATGTACCTATCATTGCTGAGAATCACTGCTAACACATCTTATTAAGCCCCAAGCACTGTAATAGTTGCTCTGACTTTACTGAAGCAAATTAGGGATCTCCCAGCTTCCCCAGTGTGTCTGTCAGTTGCTGTGCTGTGGGGCTTGCATGCTGCTGTGATGCTGAAAGCTATGCCACTACTATCTCAGATACCAGCAGGGCCACCCATGGTGGACAGGTTTCAGCTGAGCTTCCAGACTAAGGGGAGGGATGTGGCAGCCCACTCCTGAAACAATTAGCCATTGACAACCCTATGAATAGCAGAGAAGCACTGTCAAATATAGTGCCAGAAAACAAGCCCCTCAGGCTAGAAGGCATTCAAGAAATGATTGAGGAAGAGTTGCCTCCGAAAAGTTGATTACAATGACTGGAATGGAGTAAAGCCCCTGGGACCTCCTTTTGCTGATGTGGCATGACTCAAAATAAGAAGAAACACAGTGGCTGCAACAATGGACTCAAACATAAAAAGATCGTGTACATGGCACAGTGTCAGGGAGTGTTTTGTCCTGTTGTACATCGGGTCACTATGAATGGAATCTGACTCGACGACACTCAACAACCACCACCACCACCACTTCCAATCTTGTGGTCATTACTGTGGGAACCCCCTGATGCATGACAACAGTGGTCACGGTGTGGCATTGAGATGACATCGCCACTGTGCATAGGGTGAGTGACGAGGGCGTCCCTGAAGGATTAGACCGATTGATCTGTTCAGAAGCACCGTCTTCCAACCCATCGTTCCCAGTGGAGCCAACTGAGTTTTCGGAAACGCCTCTCTGATTACGTTACGCTCTTCCCATGAATCCTTCTGTGGCTCCACATTGCTCTTAGGATGAAACCTGTCATTCTGAACATGACATTGCAGGCTGGGTTCCCTGGAAAGCAGAGTCTAAGATGGAGTTTAGCATGAGGTGCCCCTGGGGGAAGGGGGATGGTAACGGTAGTAGGTAGAAGGAGGTGAGCTATGGTAGGGGCCAACAGCCTCAGCCCGTGCCAAGGGCAGCTCTGGGGCATGCCCCACTGAGCAGGCTTTATGGGGGACCCTCCAGAGTCTGGGCATGAAGGGTGCTGGTTTTCCTTAAAATTCAGCCTCAGTTTTTAAAACCTCTCTTCTGCTGTGTTGGGGCTGAAGCTTCAAAGGCAGAGCAAGCGTGAGGGCTGGAGTGAGGGCCTCAACAGGAAGGCGAAATTTAGGAGAACGCTCCTCCTTGCCAGGGGCCCCTCCTTCTTGCAGTAAGGGCTGGAGATTCAAGTTTCGCTCCTGAAGATGCCAGTATAGACGATGCCAATATAAGAAGCTCAGCAATGCTGCCCTTTACTGAGCATTTATTAAGCGACCTCTGCTCCCTTTGCCTGCTCCATCTCTCGGATCCTCCTCCTACCAGGGCTGGAAGGAGGGAGCCAGCATTTCTCCTGCTAGTGCGATGTGCAGAGGTTAATTGGCCCAGGAACACACTTGTAATTAGTGGCAGAGCTGGGCTTTGAGGCAGGGCCTCCTGATGGATGGAACTGCCAGGCCCGCACAGTGCACATCAGGCCTCCTGGACCTTGGCCCCTGATCCTTCCTGTGGGGTGCAGCATTGGCCCAGGTCCCAGCCTCTACGTCCCAGTTCTGTGTCCTCCCACCCCCCGAGTGCCCCCTCCCACCAGCCCAGGCTGTTCAAGTCCCAGCATGCCCCAGGCTGCAGCTGGCCTGAGTTATGACAGAACTCGCCTCAAAATTCCCCTGTAAAGGGAAAGGGGCCGATCCGATGTGAGTTATTCTTATTGTAAGCTCCCCAAAGCCTGGGACCTTGTATGATTTATCTTGGTATAACCCACAGTCCTGGCAGCAGCGCCTGGCACACCGCACGCAGTAAATGTTTACGGAATTGACTGGTGTTTTCAGAGAGACAGGGGACCCGACCCAGACACATGCCCACACTCTGTCACACGCGTCCACACACAAGTCCACATGTGTGCACACACGCTGATTTTGTGTGCTCTGTGTTGGTGATCTCTCCCTGCCCCTGATGTGTTCTGAGCATAGCCCAATCGCTCATTTTAATTACATTTTTGTGGGCTTTCTTTGGCCTTTGGCTATTTCTGAGACCGAACTAGAAAATTTAAAAACAGCCATCTTTCTTAGCCGAGTACTTACTGCAATAGCCAGAGCCCTGGGGCAGGGAATTGGGATGTAGGAGTGGGGAGGGGGCGCTTGCTTGTCACAGTCTTGCCCTTTGTTCCATTTGAATGTTTTCTTTGGACGCTGTGCATGTATTATCTTTTCACAAAATAAAGGTAGAAACATTTAAGAAAGAAAACGAAACAGCCACCTTGCGTCCAGAGTCACCACCGGCTTACGTAAAGGCTTTGCGTAAGTGGGTTAGTTAGAGAGGAAAGCGGGGCCTGTTCTGGATGGGTTCACAGCCCCTGTGGACGTCGCGGCTCCCCCGAGGGGGAAGTTAGAGAGCACGGGGCTGCAAGAACCCAGGGGAACGCGCCTCCTCCCAGGAGCCCCTGAATTCTGACCCCCAACACTCATTCAGTTATTGTCTTAGCTGGGTCAGTGACCGACCTAGGGGATTGTTGTTGTTAGGTGCCGTCAAGTCGGTATCCGACTCATAGCGACCCTCTGTACAACAGGGGAAACACTATTGTCAGTGCTTCTCTGCTGTTCATAGGGTTTTCAATGGCAGATTGATTTTTGGGAGGGGGTTGCCAGGTCCTTCTCCCAAGCCTGCAGCTTCTGGTGTTCCCAGGCTGTCTCCCATCCAGGTACTAACCAGGGCCTGACCCTGCTTAGCTTCCGAGATCTGACAGGATCAGATGCCACAGGGCTACAACTGCGGGCCTGAGGGGATTAAGAAAGGTAAACTCTGCAATCTGCTCAGTCAGAGGAAAATCCGTCCCCTCAGCGCAAGTGGATGTGATTAAAACTGAGAAGCCAGGCTGGGGCGGGGACTCGCTGTGGCTTTGGAATTCCAAGTTCTCTTACATCCTATGATTTCAGGATCATTGGCTTCTGGTCCCCAGGCTCTGTGGCAGCTGTTTGGAGCCTCAGAGCCCAACCCAGGGGAGGACTGGGGTCTCGATGGTGGCCTGGGCACTTAAAACCAGCTAATGAGCGCACCTCGGCTTTCTTCTGAGTCCAGATTATCTCTGGAGGGATTCGCTCTTATCAGATGATTTCTTAATGAGAGTGTGCTTACCTCCAAATGTGGAGACCTTAAAGCTCCAGCAATTTCCACCTCATCAGCAGGCTGGTCGGCTCTGAATGGGAGGACTTCACCCAATCAGAAGCCCGCAGGAGAAGCCAGCAAGTTAGTAACAGCCAGGGCCCAGCAGAGTGGAAAGGATTAGCTTGAAATCCAGCAACTGCTTTGCTCTGGACTCCTGCAAGCAGCACAGAGCTGCCAGGCCGGGGGCCTGACCCTGGAGTCCCAAGGGCCAAATCTGGCTTGCCGACGCATTTTGTGGAGCCCACAAATCATTTCACGTTTGGGGGAAATGACATGGGTGAAGGTGGTTTATGGGTTTCTTGATTGAAGAAGAAATCCTGCCGGGCACTGGCCTGTGCATTTGGGCAAAAATCTCCTGTCAGCTGGGCCCTGTGTGCTTCAGGTTGGCACAGTGCCCGCCTCCATGGGAAAGCTGTTTGACACATTATGGTACCTGCCTGGCCTCTGTGGATAGTGGAGTCTGAGTTCCCACTCCAGGCACAACATTCGCATGCTTAGAAGCTATGGCGGGCTGGGATTTAGCTCAGTTGGTAGAGCGCTGCTCTGCAATCTCTGAGGTCCTGAGTTCGATTCCCAGCACCACAAAAACAGAACAACAACGTAACAACGTAGCTATCCACTCCCGAGGCAATCCTGAAATAATCAGCCATTGAAGACCCTATAAGGGTTGCTATGAGTCAAACACTACTCGAGGGCACCTAACAACAACAGAAGCTATGGGGCGGGTCATTTCGCAAGTCTAGGGGCTCACCTAGCTGACAGAGGAGGCTGGGCTACTCCAGGGAGGCCTGTCTGGGCAGCCCCTCCATCCCAGATCACAGCTCTGCTCAGGCTTGCCTTCCTTTTGGCTCAGCCTCAGTGAGTGGTAGTTCTGCACCTTGCAGTGGGCAGACCTAAGCCTGTCCCAAAGGACCTCTGCCTCCCGACACGCACACGCTCATTCAGTCTGCTCTTCGTGAGGGTGGGCAGGGCAGGGCCTGTGGCTCCCTTCTCACCACTCTAAAACGGCCATGGAGATGAAGCTGTCACTCTCCCGATCATCCTGGGGTCTCCTAGCAGACTTTCTTCTTGCTGGCTTTGGTGGAGCAAGCGTCTGCGTGGGGAAGACCCACGTGCAGTGAGAAGCTGCTGGCTGGAAAACAGCTGGGAACCAGGGACGACCTCTGGGCAACAGTCAACTAGGAATCGGGGCCCCCAGCCCAGAGCCCATGGGGACCAGAATCCTGTAAAGAGCCACTTGAGCATGGAAGCTGATTCTCCCTTTGCCAAGCCTTGGGATGAGCCCCTGGGTCCAGCTGCCGTCTTGGTTGTAGCCTTGTAAGACCCAGGAGCAAGGCAGCCAGCCAAGGCTCCTCACAATCCTGACGCGCAGCTGCTCCAGGAGAATAATGGAGTTGCTGTAAGCTGCTGAGTTGGTGGTAAGATTGCTGCGTTAGCAATAGGTAACTAACGCAGGCTCTCTTGGGGTTTGGAGTTTCAGTAACTATTTTCTTTCTCTGTGTGATCCTGTCTCTAGTAATGGTATACCTGGTTAGGAATTGCTAATTGCTGCTATTGACTCTCTTAAATTTGGAACACCTGCCAGGACAGGCTTTTATTGGGGTGGGGGGAGAGAGGGAGAGGGAGGGGGAGAGAGAGAGAGGAAGAGAAAAAATGGCTACACTCTGCTCACCCTTCTTTTGTATCATTTACCAAATATCTTGGGAGAAGGACCTGGCAACCCCCTCCCAAAAATCAGTCTGCCATTGAAAACCCTATGAACAGCAGAGAAGCACTGACAATAGTGTTTCCCCTGTTGTACAGAGGGTCGCTATGAGTTGGATACCGACTCGACGGCACCTAACAATAACAACAACAACCAAATAGCTCCCCCTCAATGTAGATTCCTTGATGGCAGGGACCTTGTCTTGTTCATGTTGATATCTGTGATACTTAAGTACCTGCTCAGGGAATAAGTGGCCTGTAGCCATAGACCTGTGGCATCCAATCCCCTCAGATCTCGAAAGCTAAGCAGGGTTGGGCCTGGTTTGTACTTGGATGGGAGAGCGCTTGGGAACACCTGATACCGTAGACTTGGGAGACGGACCCGGCAACCCACTCCCAAAAATCAATCCGCCATTGAAAATCCTATGAAGACCAGAGAAGCACCAACAATAGTGTTTCCCCTGTTGTACGTAGGGTCGCTATGAGTTGGACCCCGACTCGAGGGCCCCTAAAAACAACAACAGTAAATAAGTAGCTGAGTGTGGATGAATGGTAGGCACCTGTTATCCTTTGTTTTTTTTCTAAGTGGCTAGATCTTCTGTTTTAAGGTGTCATAGTTTGACTAATATGTTGTTGTTGTTGTTAGGTGCCGTCGAGTCGGTATCCGACTCATAGCGACCCTCATAGGGTTTTCAATGGCTGAGTGCTTCGGGATTGCCTTGGGAGTGGATTGCCAGTCCCTTCTCCCATTTTTGCGGTGCTGGGAATTGAACTCGGGACCTCAGAGACTGCAGCACAGCACTCTACCCACTGAGCTAAATCCCAGCCCTTGACTAATATAGATGAGTGATATCCTTTTGAAATTAATCTTATTTCCAGATTTTTTTTTACTATATAACCAATGCTTCAATCCAGCATTCTAATAGCCAAATGTTTGTGTATATCTATGATTATTTATGGGCCCAAATATATTAAGAGTGTTCTGATTTTTAAGTACCTACTGGAAAGTTATTAATCTTCTCAGAAATGTGATATATGGCAATGTTAACTTTCCTGAACATCTTCCAATACTAGGTAATATTTTTCTTGTTAACATTTGCCAATTTAATAGCTGGGAATGCTATCTTATTGTTTTTGTATTTGTTTGCTTATGAATGAGGTAGAATATTTTTAGTAGTTGTTTGATTTTCTTTTATGAAGTTATATTTTATATCCATTCACCATTTTTCTGTTGAGATGGTTGATCTTTACCTTATTGATTTTTAAGAGCTCTTTATATATTAATTCTTCTATATTTTGTATTATATAACTTTTTGTTTGTTAAGCTTATTTGTTCATTCATTTATCCCAAATAATTTTATTTTATTAGTAATTTTTAGTGTACGATTTTGTGGGTTTCATCATGACATTTCGATACATGCTTTTCATTGTACATTGCTCATGTTCACCTCCCCCATTACCCTCACATCACCCCCTTCCCCATCCCTGTCTGGCCACCAATCAATAGTCCTCCTTCTAATTGCATGTCTTATTTCTATGTACATCTGTCTAACTGTCTGTCTATCTATCTATCTATCTATCTATCTATCTATCTATCTATCTACCTATCATCTATATATATGGGGCTGGGGTATAGCTCAGTTGGTAGACTGCCACTTTGCACTCTTTGAGGACCTGAGTTCAATCCCCAGCACTGCAAAAATGGGAGAAGGACATGGCAATCCACTCCCACGGCAATCCCGAAACAGTCAGCCATTGAAAACCCTTTGAGGGTCCCTGTGAGTGGGACCCCAACTCAATGGCACCTAACAACAACAATGGCTGATTGCATATATATATATATATATATATATATATACATACATACATATATATATATATATGTATATATATATACCTTAAGGGCAAAAATATACAAAATTTTGCCTTGTATACGATGTATATATTTGGTATCACTTTCTATTCTTTGTTTTCGCACTTCCTGCCTTTTGGTTAAATGTGTCAGCTGATGCACAGACTTACAGCATGTGCTGTTCCCAGGTGGTCTCCCATCCAAGAACTAACCAGGCCTGACCCTGCTTAGATTCTGAGATCAGATGGCATTGGACCATAGGGCTAAGGTTTAGCTCAGTTGCTAGAGCGCTGCTCTGCACTCTCTGAGGCCCTGGGTTCGTTCCCCACCACCACAAAAATGGGAGAAGGACATGGCAGCCCACTCTGGAAGCAATCCCCAAACAACTGGCCATCGAAAACCCTATGATTACCAGAGAAGCACTGACATGGTGCCGGGTGTGGCACAGCGTAGGGGAGTGTTTTGTCTGCTGTATATCTGGTTGCTATGAGTCAGACCCTACTCGGCAGCACCTAACAACAAACAATAAAGGCTTATTTCTTCTGCCTCTTCTCATATCCTTTGATTCATCATGGAATGGGGCTTGAGACAAAGAGAGTTAAGCTGACTCAGAAGGGAAGTGGGGAAATGTGCAAAGAAAGGGAAGGACGTCACTGACAGGAACTGATGAGTAAGTTGTGCTGGATTCCCCTCTTGCTGGGAAGACCTCTAGTGCTCAGCCTAGTCTAGCCTTCCTCTTTTCCTGGACACAGCAGAGGATGACGCCCATGGAGTTGAGCAAGGCTATATGGCTAGTTCTGAACAATGGTCTGGAATAGAAGTGACATGCGTCCAATTCTGAGCCAAAGTATTTAAATATCGTGATGACCCTGGATCGTTCGATCTCTCTCTCCCTCTGCTAAGATGACCAAAGAAGCTGCAGGAGCCAGAGGGTCCAGCAACAAGACGTCTGCGCCCTCATCATCCTGAATCCCTCAGTGACTCTGTGGAGCAGAGCCCTTCACTGGCCTTGCTGGAAGAAGCAAAACTTACTGGGTTCAGCCACAGAAATTCTGAAATTCCAGGGTTAATATGTTCCCACAGCAGAACCCAGACTACCTCCACTAAAACAGCTCTTACAGACAGAAGCAAATTACACTTACTCTACTTCCTCTTTCATCTCTTATCCTTTTAAAAAATAGAAGAGCTTTAATGCGTTCTGGGTGCTCCTGATATTCCTCAGTACATAACAACTCCCACCCATCCTGAGGGACTGAGCTCCGCATGAAGTTTTCCCTACTCGCTCTTAAGCAGAGTTGGAAAATTTCTCCTTCTCGTTCCGTCGCCAGGGCCGTCATACATAGGAGAGCGCTGTCTGCCTTGCTTTGAAATGATCTGTGTATGTCTGCCTCTCTCAATAGATCGCAAGTGCCAGCAGCCTCCTCTATTTCCCTCTTAAGAATCAAGGGAAAATATACCAAAGGAAGCATAAATACAGACCAAAGGAAGCCACGCCGAATCTCTTCTACCTGTATCGCGCAAAACCAAAGCTTGCTAGCTGAAGTGGAAAAAAGACAATGTCTTGGACGGATATAAGGATGTAGTAGTTAGGCGGGCGCGGTGGCGCACACCTGTCATCCCAGCGGCTCGGGAGGCAGAGGTGGGAGGATCGCAAGTTCAAGACCAGGCAGTCTGCGTAACTTAGCAAGACCCTGTCTCAAAAAATAAAAAAATGGGCTGGGGATGCAGCTCAGTGGTCCAGCACTTGCAGAGCATGCAAGCGCGAGGCCCTGGGTTCAAACCCCAGTACCATAAAAAAAAAAAAAAAGATATAGTAGTTCTTGGGAACCCCAGAGAGAGGTGACCAATCAAATGCAAGGAACTGCAGGAACCAGGACAGCCCGGAATCTCAGTGACAGGACTTTACCAGCCTTTCTTCTAAAGCTCTGCTGTGGCTCCAGGCAGCCTCCACCTCCTAGACTCTGGGTCTGTGGGTTAAAGTTTTCAGGACACAGAATCTGATTGGCTCATTTTGGGTCAGGCATCTGCCTCCAACCCAATCACCAAGGGCCATGGAAAGAAGCCACATGCCATGGGAACCTGGAGCCATGGGTTTAAAGGGAGGGGCAGTTCTCAGAGATAAGGGCTGGCAGCCCACCCACCAGTTGCTTGTGCCCAGGGAGAGGTGATTTAACTCCTGAAAAGAGCATCCACCAGCTGCGCAGCTCTGCAGACCCTCTCGACCTGACTCTCCCTGATCAACTCCAACCAGGTGCCCACCCTGGAGTCTGTCTTCATGTCCAAAACCATCCTGAACACCTGCAGAAGTTCCGGGACACACGGCGTCTTAGGCCTCTCCTTATGGGGTGTGTATAGCAGCCTAGAAATCAGAAACGAGAATTTCCTTTGTGGCTTTTTCCCCTCAAATTTTCAGCCTTTAGGCAAAAGGGACTTCAGAGCACAGAGAGTATGGGCTGAAGAAATGGGGAGAGTCCACTTCTGCCCCTAAAATAGGGTCTTCTAGACTAGAGGATTTTTGGGATTTAGCTCAGTTGGTAGAGCTCTGCGCTGTAGTCTCTGAGGTCCCGAGTTCGATTCCCAGCACCACAAAAATGAGAGAAGGACCTGGCAATCCACTCCCAAGGCAATCCCGAAACAGCCATTGAAAACCCTATGATGGTTACTATGAGTCGGATACCGACTCGACGGCACCTAACAACAACAAGACTAGAGGAGGAGGGGAGGGGGGCAATAAGGGGCAGAGGGGAGAGAAAGAAAGTGAAGGAGACAGATGGAGAGACAGAGATGTGGGGGAGAGAGAGAGAGACAGGGAGATGCAGACTGAGTCTTGAAGAGAAAGCCAGCTGGGCACATTGGCAGACACCTGTGATCCTAGCGACTCCAGAGGCAGAGGCAGGAGGATCCCAAGTTCAAGCCCAGAGGCAGTGTGAGTAATTTAGGGAGACCCTGTCTCAAGATACAATGTTTAAAACCAGGCTGACTATGCAGCCCAGTGGTTCAATGCTTGCAAAGCATTGTGAGGCCCTGGGTTCAACCCCCTAGTACCGCAAGAATTTAATTGATTAATTAATTAAATAAAAATACATGGGCTGAGGGTGCAGCCCAGTGGTAGAACATTTGCAAAGTATGTGAGAGGCCCTGGTTCAACCTGCAAGTACCACAAAAATAAACAAATGAATAATAATAACAAAACTAGAAAATAAATAAAAATAAAGTCACATTTAGAAACGTCAAGGTGAAACAGAAAAATCACAGAGACAAGGAAAATCTTAAAAGCCACCAGAAATAAAGGACAAAGGAGAACCAGACAATAGCCACAGTAGGAGCTCAGAACGGTGGACCTATCTTTTCAAAGGCCTGTAAAGGAATACTACCAATCTAGAATGACTTTCCAAGTTTAAATAGCAAAAATGAAGGTAATAAAAAGACATCTCCAGGCAGAAGAGTTGGAGAGAGTTATTAATGCCAGGGATGTATTTCAGAGAAGGTTGTTGAACTCAGAACGAAGTGGGAACCAGAGGCATTCTTGAGCAAACGAATTGGTGATAATTGTAGGTAACTCGAAAGAAGCATTATTAAAAATTAAAAAGAATAACTAATATTGGAGGGGGCTGGGATTTAGCTCAGTTGGTAGAGCTCTGCGCTGCAGTCTCTGAGGTCCCGAGTACAATTCCCAGCACCGCAAAAATGGGAGAAGGGTCTGGCAATCCACTCCCAAGGCAATCCCAAAACAGTCAGCCATTGAAAACCCTATGAGGGTCGCTATGAGTCGGGTACCGACTCGATGGCACCTAACAACAACAACAACAATATTGGAGGAGGGATAAAAGAGGAGGAAACAGAGAACAAAAATAAGTCACATGGGGGAAAATGATGAGAATTAATTCTTCTCCAAATCGTTGAGTTGCTCTGGAAGATAGTAGAAATAGAGTAACTACAGAGATAAAGTTTGTATATTAAAACCTTAAGGTGAATCACTAAAAATATAGAAATTGAATGCATAATTTTGAAAACACTCGAGGTAAAGGATTACCTAATTAATTCAATGAAAGTAGGTAACACAAAGTGTATAGAATATATAATAGAAAACAAAAACTACACAATAAATGGTCAAAATAAATCCAAATATCCTAGCAATCACAATAAATATAAATGGATCATTGCCATCAATTAATAAACAGGGATTTTTTGAATCGCATTAAAAATCTGAATGTATCTTTATGCTATTTATTAGAAATAAGCCTAAGGAATAATTTTTTAAAGTAATACGATGAAAGAAAATATACCAGCAAATGCTAACTAAAAGAAAGCTGGTGTGCCAATATCAGCATCAGATAAAATCCTACTAAAATCAGATAAAAGACAACTAAGCATAATTATTGTTGAAGGGCCTGGCAATCCACTCCCAAGCCAATCCCGAAACAGTCAGCCATTGAAAACCCTATGAGGGTCTCTATGAGTCAGATACCGACTCGACGGCACCTAACAACAACAACAAGCATAATTAAGGGTTAAAAGTAATCATCATATAATTATTAAAGAGAATATTAACCAGCCACTTTCAATAAACAACATGACTTCAAACCACATAAAGCAAAGATGAGAGAATTGCAAGAAAAAATTGACAAATTTACAATCACAAAGGGAGATTTTAATAAATATTTCTCAGAAACTGATAGATCAAGGAAATGAAAATAAATAAAGACGTTGACATTTTGAACATCACAATTAATAAGCTTAGTCTAGCGCACGTGTTGAGGATATAGAACATAAAAATTGGAAAATATTCTTGTTAAGCGCCTATGGAAGATTTATTAATATTTCCCCAGGCTACAAATCACATCTGAACAAATACCAAAGACTCAATATCACAATACCGCCTCGACAAAAAATTACAATCATATTGGAAAAGAAAGGCAGCCAGCTCATGTTTCTGCTATGTTTGGAAACACTAACTTTTCAGATGCCAAAGATGATATTTAATGGAAATTAGAAAAAAATTTTAGACATAAGCCACAAAAAACACGATCTGTTAACACATGTGGATACTGATTCTGAAATTTCAGCGCGAAGAGTCAAGTTCAGTGGAAAGGGAGGAAACGCAAATTGAAATAGCAGGGAGTGTCTTTAGTCCCTATCAGCATGGCAAAAAATGTGAAAGCCTGACAATGATAACAAGTAAGTAAGATAATAAGAGGGGCTGGGATTTAGCTCAGTTGGTAGAGCGCTGCGCTGCAGTCTCTGAGATCCCGAGTTCGATTCCCAGCACTGCAAAAATGGGAGAAAGACCTGGTAATCCACTCCCAAGGCAATCCCGAAACAGTCAGCCATTGAAAACCCTATGAGGGTCGCTATGAGTTGGATACCAACTTGACAGCACCTAACAACAACAACAAGATAACAAGAACCTCCAGTGGGGTAAACAGCACAGTTCTGAAAGTGGCTTGTGAACTTGCAGAGAGATTAAGCGTGGGATATCTTTCAACTGAGCAAGTAATCTCAGAGCACAGACCATGGACTGGTCATCCCTCTGTTATGGTTGTGAAATTGCAAAAGATCCTTTAAAAGGGAAAGAAGAAGAAGAAGAGCATCATAGTGCATTCCCCATAGCAAGATTGTTATTAGGTGCCATCAAGTTGGTATCCAACTCAAAGCAACCCTGCGTACAACATACAAAACACTATCATCAATGCTTCTCTGCTGTTCATAGGGTTTTCAATGGTGGTTCGATTTTTGGGAGTGGGTTGCCGGGACCTTCTCCCATAGCAAGATTAGTATTGACTTTATAAAAGTCATGTGTATTTTTATGGCAATGTAAATGTATTCTTTCTGGGGGTGCAGTGAAAAAAGAATAGGATAGGTACTGCCCTAGAGAAACTCAGGTCTGTGCAAAAAGAGATTGTTGTTAGGTGCTGTCGTATCTGACCCATAGCGATGCTCATAGGATTTTCAATGGCTGATTATTTCAGGATTGCCTCGGGAGTGGATTGCCAGGTCCTTCACCCACTTTTTTGCGGTGCTGGGAATTGAACCCAGGACCTCAGAGCCTGCAGAGCAGCACTCTACCAATTGAGTTAAATCCCAGCCCACAAAAAGAGATTGAGGTAAGGTGCTTGTTCTTATGCCATTTGTCATAATGAAAACTGAGAAGTCTACATGTGTGTTTGTGGTATAATGGACAAAAAAGAAAAGTTGTATTTGTCCACTCGGTAGAGTGTATCCTGCAGGTAAAAGAACCTAGATCTACACTGCTCAATACTAAGAAATCTTAAAACCGTATCCTCGAAGAGATGGCTGGCGTGCAGCATTTCTCTACATTTGAAAGCTGCATGTCTATGCAGTGAGGATTCTGAACCGTGTCTGAAGAAGAGGCATGAGCACCTCAGGAGCTTGTTTGAAAAAAGAAGGTTGGAAAGGGCCAGGCTGGAGCATGTACCTGGGAGTGTATTTTGCTTGATTTGTGATATTCTGAATACCACAAAGAAATCTGAGGCCAATATGGGAAAATACACACACTTGCATGATTTTGGAGTCAGGTGCACAGGTAGCTATTACCTTATCTACTAGCCTTGTTGTTGTTGTTGTTAAGTGCCGTCAAGTCGGTGTCCTACTCATAGCGACCCTGTGTACAACAGGCGAGACACTATTGTCAGTGCTTCTCTGCTGTTCCTAGGGTTTTCAGTGGCGGATTGATTTTTGGGAATGGGTTGCTGGATCTGTCTCCCAAGCCTACAGCACCTGGTATTCCCAGGTGGTCTCCCATCCAAGGGCTAACCAGGCCTGACCCTGCTTAGCTTCCGAGATCTGACAGGATCGGATGCCACAGGGCTATGGTTTCAGGCCACTGGGATTCTTAGAGCCCAGTAATTCCAAACTTCATAACCCAGGTCCCTACAAGGCAGAGGGCGGCTGATGAAGTCGCATTTGTGTTTCTGGAACACCAAAATCATTCACAAATGAAAATTAAGATATTAAAATTATGACAAGAAAAATACCTTCAGGGTCACCCCAGCCCTTCGGAGGCTCCCACGCTACAGGGCCATCTGGGTGGCTGGTGTGTGCTTTCCTGTCTGGAAGGGGACACTTGGTGGCATTTCAGCCGGAGGCCAGGAACAGGGAATGTGAATTTATATCACACACTCTGACAATGAAATCAATAGAGGTAATTTCCTGATTCAAGCTCGCGGGTGAGCATGGAGCCAGCCAGATCTACAGAGAACTCGACAGGACTGAGAAGGAGCTCAAGGGGCGATGTGGGACCTGAATTATTCAGCATGTGTCTGCCATCCCGTCACTTTGGGCTTCAGCTGGGCGTGGTGGAGAAGCAGGGATTCGGCTGCCAGATTGGCTCAACTCAGATGCTCTGACAACAACAGGCCTGGGGTGCATGATAATTGGGTTTCTCCACCTCAGTCTATGGAAATCTGTTCATAGATTTGGATTACAGATTCTGGGAGCTTTGTATGTTTAACGATTTTTCACCGACCTTAAAGGGCTGGGACTGTTTCAACCATGACTCTGCCTAAACTCTGGGCGTTGTTGAATTAACTCGGATTTGGCCCTGTGGGGTCAACTTTTGCGATTACGAAAAGCTTGAAATGTCACTTTTTCCTGTCCTCCCATCCCTCTCCCAAGATCCTGCTGTGATTCAGGACGCAGGTGGGAAAGCGGAAAGGTGGCATTTAGGAAGAAAGAGTTCAACCAATGGGGATTTTTCATCCCTAGGCTTCTTAGGGGCTGGGATTTAGCTCAGTTGGTAGAGCGATGCGGTGCAGTCTCTGAGGTCCTGAGTTCAATTCCCAGCACCGCAAAATGGAAGAAGGATGTGGCAACCCACTCCCAAGGCAATCCCGAAACAGTCAGCCATTGAAAACCCTATGAGGGTCACCATGAGTCAGATATGACTCGACAGCACCTAACAGCAGCAGCAACAACAACAACAACAACAGGCTTCTTAGAGCCCAGGAACTCTGAACTTCCTAACCCAAGTCCCCACAAGACCGAGGGCAGTAGAGGAAGTTACATTTGTGTTTCTGGGAGACAGAAGCAACTGGTCTTGAAGTTCAGTCTTAGCCAGATTAAAAAAACATGGCGGCAGGGAGATGGCAGCAAAATCAAAGGGTGCTGAGTGACCTACACATTGGAAAAAGAAAACTGAATTAGCAGTGACATTTTTTGGCCTGAGGCCCTCTTCTTTGTTTTTTTTTTTTTTTTTTTTTTTTTTTTTTTTTTTTTTTTTTTTTTTTTTTTTTTTTTTTTTTGACTGTGGGTATAAAGGCAAACTTTGATCTGTTCTACTAAGAACCTGACAAAATATCAAAGCCTGAATATTGCTTCTAACCTTATTTGTTATTTCCAGACTGTGCCCCTTCGTACATGTCTTTCCTTGAGGACAGGGCTGTGGTTGGGCATCTCACCATTCCAGAGAAGATGGCCTGCCAGGCGCTCATTAGGGGTTCTGTGAATGTCGGGAGAAGCAACCACAATCATCTCTCTGCCTGGACTGCTCGTGGCTCTATTTGATTCATGGGACTTGAGGGTGCCTCTTCAGGGTGGAAAAACCATCACTAGTGGAAATCAATGGGAGGAGGACTCGGCAGCCCACTCCCCAAAACAATCAGCCATTGAAAACCCTATGAATAGCAGAGAAGCACTGACAATAGTGTTTCACCTGTTGTACAGAGGGTCGCTGAGTCGGTTACCGACTCAACAGCGCCTAACAACAACAATAGTGGAAGTCAAAAAA
>VMDO01032372.1:8383-19120 GCA_007922755.1 Pedetes capensis | reverse complement strand
CATGAGCATGTAAAAATAGTGACCAATAGATACTGGAAAGAATAAATATAAAGAGAAATAAAAGAGAAGGTAAAGATGCAACATCTTAATTATCCTACAAAAAAAGGTGTAATTTATGACTAAAGTTTATGAAATGTAATAGAAAGGTATAGTGTTATAACAATGTTATTTTAGGAGCTAGCAAAATATATCTTGAAAAGCTCCACTTTATAATATGGCTATTCACAACAGATATTACAAACAAGGAATAAAATATTAAGGGGAATTAGCAAGTATTTATATTTAAACTTACTGAGGTTAACTGGCAGCAAGAAGATAAACATGAACAGTTAAGAGAAGTTGAATTAGAAGAATGGGAATGGAGATAAGGAGATAAAAAAGGAGATCTCTACACTTAATTACAAGCTCTTTTGTAGTGTAATACTTGTTAAAATACATATTATACATGACTTAGATAAAATTAAACTGAAGAAAAAATTAAATGCATCAGAGAATCTACCAAATTAAATATACCTAAGGTAATTATATATGTACATGTAAAGTTATATATGTATATATACGTAACATAAATTTGCACACACATATACATATGCACATGGATATATAGTCCCACACAGATATTAAGGCTTAATATATACTATTTGAGAAATACAAAAACACATCCTTTGTCTTTCTCATTTTGTAACTTCTATTATTAATTTTTCAGAACAACAGGAAAATTGTAGCCAATAAAGATAGGGAAAATAAGAAATGCCTTTTAGAACTCTAAACATACTTCAGTAAATGATGCAACAAATGTTTAAATTTAATTATTATGCTATTCACTCATTGAAAAGCCTCAAGGAGAATGAAAATTTCCATAGTATTTTTAAAACCAGCATAAAACTAAAAATAAATATCTGTACCTTTTTATTAATACCAAAACATTCAATATAAATTAAGAAGAAAGAAACATTTGATTGCAACTTGAAAGACTCATGTATCTGGCCTGTTTTATTTTGAGATGGAAAAAATGATTACTATAATTCAATATGTTAATAGTTCAATGAGGAAAATCATATGATGGTTTTAACTGTTGTTGAAATAAAACTAAAATTCAACAACTACTCTTACTGAGAATTATTCATAACAATTCAAAAATATTAGGAAAATATTAACATAGGAATATAAAATTTAAAAAGGGGACAGTATAAATAAAACTGAAAGCAGTATGTAGTAGAAAATATTTGTCACCTGAAATGCAGAAAGCATTACTATCTGTAATATTTAAAATAGTACTAGATATTAAAAACAAACACAGTGGAAAAATGGTTACTTAAAACACATAAAACATAGCAAACTATAAATATTTCAGAAATACAGGAAACTATTTTCTACACTCATTTTAATTAAGGAAAATAAAGAATGATGCAGGGAAGGAATAAGACCTGATTGGAAGATGCATTAGAAAGCTAGTCACTATTTAAAACAATTGATTACCAGATCCCTGGAACTGTATTCTTGTGAAAGTATTGTTGTTAGGTGCTGTCAAGTTGGATTTGAATCACAGCCACCCTATGTACAACAAAGGAAAGACACTTCAACACTGCACTATGCTTGGCATTAATGTCAGTGCTTCTGTGCTATTCACAGGGTTTTTGATGGCTAATATTTTTGGGGAATGGAGTGCTGAGTCCTTTTGCCAAGCCTACAGCATCTAGTTTCCCAGGTAGTCTCCCATCCAAATACTAAACAGCCTTATCATTGTGGTGTCTGATCTCATCAGCTCTTGGAAGCTAAGTAGGATGAGACCTGGTTAGTACTTAAAAACTGTATATACTGCACTGTAATAAAGAGAAATAAGAGGAGAGGAATTTTTGTGGCACTAATAATACTGTTCTCTTTCAAAGTCTCACTTTGGAGCAACTCTCCTGCTATTCCATCTTGTGAATTTTTGGGTATACAGCAGAGCCTGAGATCTACTCCACCTGCCTGTCAACAAGGACATCCTGGGCAAGGAAGCCAGATTCTATTGAGATAAATGTTTGGGCAACATGAAAGGACTTGGAAAATTATTTCTCTGGAACTCTAGACCTCCAGGAATGGAAACTGTGATCTCACTGTGAAGAGAACATGAGTTAATCAAGGCTGATGAAGTCAAAAGACAAGAGCACGATTGAAAGCACGTATTGGGCATATTTAGGAAATCCAGATCAGAAGCAAAGTGAAAAACAAACCCGAACAATTAAGAATAAGAACTTCTCTACCAGTGGGAATAATAACAGCAATGAAATAGTAGGCATTTCTATGGTAATTACTCTGTACCACAGATGGCTCCAAGTGCTTTATATTTAGTCCTCACAATTGTCTTGTAAGTAGATAGGATGATAATACCAAATTACACATGAATCTACTAAGGCATAAATAATACAATTCAGGTCAAATCTAACAAAAACTAAGACTGGGATTTTACCCTAAGTAGTCTGGCTTCAGATTCTAGACACTCATTCACTGTATTATTCAGATCTTCAGAGACACATGGCTATACAAAATAATAGAGCGATAGATAGATAGATAGATAGATAGATAGATAGATACATACATACATACATACATACATACACTTGTAAGTGCATAGGATATTTCTTGAAGAGTACACCAAAAGTTTGTAATATAACTCTGTTTTCAATGAGACTATTTTGCTTTTCACCGTTAAATATTGTAACACCTTAAATGCTTTCAATCACATTGTTTAAAATAATTAAATATAATTCCTCAGTGCAATGAATGTTTTCATACATGGTTGCCAGCCTTATGCAAACAAGGTCTGCTTCCTTTATCTCACTCTTCACCAAGCAAATTTCTCACCTCCCTTCCGTTCCATTGTTTTGTGTATCAATGACTCTATTCATCAATTCTTCATCCAATCTGTCCTTCTAACTTCTTAATTATTTGCCATCATCCATTTTCAGTATTCAACTGAACTTGACTTTTCAAATGTCACGAACTATACCTCCATTCTCAGATTTCCATTCCTGAAATTATTTAGGTATTAATCTTTGTAGGCATATGAGAATACATTTATTAAAATCTTGTGTATTAGGATAGGTTTCTCAGAAAATAAGATAAATTCTCAAAGCTTTTTCTTATGTTGTCATTTTACAAAAAGCAAAGTAAACATAAGAGTATTTAAGTAAACATAAGAGTATTTAATTAGAATATTTTGTCAGGAAAAAATATACATAAGTAAAATAAACTGGTGACAATTTGAGGAATTAATTTATATATTACCAGGTACTTGAAGGCTATTCTTTGTTTTAAACCAAAATCCCCTGTCTATTCTCACTTTTCCCAATTTGCTTTGCAAACCTTGTTGAAATTTGCAAAGAGAGGACATCAAAAACACTTCTGCATCTTTCTAGCTCTCTGAACAATAAATTAAGACCTTATCTTGCACAAATATCTGTAAACTCACATTAATGTTTCCTTTGATCTTTGACCTACAGGCCAAGTCTCCTTCAGGCTTTGCATAAGCACTACCATAAGTTTATAGGCATAATAGTAGCTATATATTGCTATATTTGCAGAGGGTTTTTTCAGTTTCTGATATATCCACTGTGATGCTGTACATTTGAAGCATATTTGCTTAAGATTATTATGTCTTCTTGAAGTCTCAAAGAATACTTACATGATTTTTGGCATGGTATAACTTATGCTGTTGCTCTGCTTTTAACCTATATCTTTATATATAACTTGAGATTTTTATGGAAAAAAGTTGAGTATTATATTTTTCTGTACTCTAAGAAACTCAGATTTTTATTTGTTTTATTATTCTTGGCCATTCATACTGGTGTAAGGTGAAATTTCAGAGTTGTTTCAATTTGCATTTCCCTAGTGGCTAGGGATGGGAGAAGGACCTGGCAATCCACTCCCAAGGCAATTCCAAAATAGCCATTGAAAACCCTATGAGGGTCGCTATGAGTCAGATACTGACTCAATGGCACCTAACAACAACAACAACAACAATGGCTAGGGATATTGGGTATTTTTTCATGTGTTTCATGGCTTTATGGACCTCTTCAATTGAAAACTGTCTATTCTGTTTCTTTGCCCATTTGTGCATTGGGTTATTTGTTTTCTTGGGAATTTTTTTTCTTAAATTTTTTATAAATTCTGGTAATTAGACCTTTGTCTGATGTATAGGATGAGAAGATTTTTTCCCATTCAGTGGGGGTTTCCTTGATTCTGTTAATTGTTTCCTTTGCTGTACAGAAGCTTTTTAATTTCATGCAATCTCATTTATCTATCCTCATTGCAATTTCTTGAGCAATTAGAGTCCTATTAAGGAAATACTTTCCTATGCCTATATGTTGGAGTGTATTACCTATCTTGTCTTCTATAAGTTTTAAATTTTCTGGTTTTATGTTGAGGTCTTTTATCCATTTTCAGTTAACTCTCATGCATATTGACAAATGTGGGTTGGTTTTCATTTTTCTGCAAGTGGATGTCCATGCTTCCCAGCACCATTTATTGAAAAGGCTATCCTTTTTCCAGTTTACTTGCTTTGCTCCTTTGTCAAAAATAAAGTGGCTATCAGTGTGTTGAGGTATTTCTGGGTCTTCTATTCTGTTCCACATGTCTTTTGACAAATGCTGGCAAGGTTGTGGAGAAAAGGGAACACTCTTACATTGCTGGTGCAGCTGTAAGTTGGTCCAACCACTGTGGAAATCAGTATGGAGGTATCTTAAAAAACTAAAAACAGATCTACATATGACCCAGATATAACACAATTGGGAATTTACCCAAAGGGACATGTGTCATACCACAGAAACACCTGCATCTCCATGTTCAACGCAGCGCTTTTCATAATAGCAAGGATATGGAATCAACCAAAGTGCCCATCAACAGAAGAATGTATAAAAACACTATAGTACATATACACAATGGAATACTACTCAGCAATAAAAAATGAAATAATGCCATTTACAGTAAAATGGGTTGAATTGGAGAAAATTATTTTAAGTGAATGAACACAATCTCAGAAAGAGAAATACCACATTCTCACTTATATGTGGGAATTGAATCAAAATTATAAGAATGAAAAAATCATATGCAGAGTTTGGAACATAATAAAAAAAGCTAAGAAGTTTATTATTATAGTTGGACTAGAAAATTTATGTAATAGTTCTGACAATATAAAAAGAAAGTTCACTACAGAAAACGTTTCTATCTTAAATAGAACTGGAACCCAAGGATATATAGAAAAATATTACCATAAAAAGACAAGCAAATGGAAGAGAAGTCTTTGGTGGGCAGGTGGGATGTGGGGAGGAAGTTTACAAGAGGGTAAGGGGAAACTTATATGTATAATGTACAACAAAATGCATATATGGAAATGTCACAATGAAAAGCATGTCAGAATGACTCACATTAAGGTGTACATTAAAAATTTCCAATAAAAAAAGAAACTCAAATTTTTAATTGGTGTATAAGATCATTCACATTTAAAGTTGTTAACCAATAATCACTTCTTGGATTAATAATCAACAATTGGTTGAATATCTCCATGTTCATGCCATTTTGTGTACATTGAAATTATTCTTGGTCCCTTCCATCTTTTTTACCACTTCAGATTCTTTCTATGATTCAATTTTACCTCTCCCAATATCATATAAATGGTGTTCTTTCTAATTTTTTTCAGATGTTACCTTAGAGTTTGCAATGCACATTTCTAGCCCACAATACACATTTGCTCTTGCACATTGTCTAACTTTGCTATTAAGTTTCTCAAAATTACATCTCAGCTATTTTAACTCTCTTTTCTTATCACTCCAAAACCTGTGAAATATCTGGTTTTGTGTCTTCAGGTCTTCATTTTTGCTACTGTTTGATTTGCATTTTGCTTTTAAATAAAATTAAACAAAATATATATAAGTAATAAGAATGGAGATAAATAGATATCTATATTAACAGGCAGAATGAGGTCTAGCTCAGTTGGTAGAGTGCTCCTCTGCACTCTATGAGGACCTGAGTTTGATACCGAGCATTACACAAATGGGAGAAGAACATGGCAATCCACTCCTGATGCAATCTTGAAACAATCAGCCATTGAGGACCCTAGGAGGGTTGCTATGAGTCAGATCCAACTTGAGGACACCTAACAACAACAATGTATTAATGGGCATCTTATATTAATCCAATGAGGAATTGAATGGTTACTTGTTTACTGTAGCTGTAGGTAGTAAATTCCTCTAGTGTTCTTACTTTTATCCTCCTTATTATCTCAATTTTATGCAAATACTTGTTCTAAAATCAGTTCTGAGCTTTATAGCTCTTCCAGTTGATCCTGTTATTATATTGGGCCCCTGTTGTAGTGGTAAGGAGTAGAGATAGGAAATATTCTATAGTCTTCTGAATAAACTTCAGTCTTTCAGTGGGTCTCTGCTTCTGAATTGTAACTCTTACATTTCTAGTCTTTTTTCTATCCTAGCTTCACTGTGTGATTCCTCCCTTAGGTAGGACAGAAAGCTAGAGATGATTGAAGTTAGGTAACTTCCTTTCCACCTCTATGAGATAGGCTTTGGTCTTTTATCACTGAAGAAATGGTTTTGTTACAGAAAATGTATAGGAGTTATTTTGAAATGCATACTTTTTCCCTCTCCCTGCCGAAGATCCGAGATAATTATTCTTGGCTCTCCATCAAAAAATCTTATAGGATTCCTGGAATAAAACACAGAAAAGTCTGGGCAACTCTCTAGGACCACCACATCCAGGAGTTTCTCACTCTCATGCTTTTTCATATCAACTTCGAACAATTCATCAAAATTACATTCATGAGTTCTTACAAGTTTATGGTTCTAGTGGCTTCTGGTTCATTTAAATGACTTAGCTCTGCTTCTGGCTGCATTTATCTATCATTCTTGATTTTCTGTGACTTTGATTCTCACAGGGGTACAGGAAATGTGGAACCTCTCTTTTCAGGGTGTTTTTCTTATTTTACAAGTTGAAATAGCAACTTTCACGCTCTTTAGATGTGGGGCCAAAACTTAAATTACATTGTCATTTCACTTTTATACATATTAGTTTGGGTTCTCCAGAGAAATAAAACAAATATTACATATACATCTTGTTAAGTGCTCTGAAGTCGGGCCTGACTCATAGTAACCTTATGTACAGTAGAACGAAACACTACCTGACACTGTGCCATGCCTGGCACTCTGTTAGTGTTTTTTATGCTATCCATAGGGTTTTTTATGCATTATTTCAGGAGTGGGCTGCCATGTCGTTCTCCTATTTTTGTAGTGCTGGGGATCAAACCCCAGTCTGCAGAGAATTCAGAGCAAACACTGCATCAACTAAGCTAAACACCAGGCCCTACATACATATGTTGTTGTTGATGTTGTTAAGTGCTGTCAAGTCAGTGTCCAACTCCTAGCAACCATATGTACAATAGGTGAAACACTATTGTTAGTGCTTCTCTGCTGTTCATAGTGTTTTCAGTAGCTGACTGTTTTTTGGAAGTGGGTTGCTGGCTCCATCTCCCAAGCCTACAGCACCTGGTGTTCCCCAGTGGTCTCTCATCCAGTTACTAACCAGGCCCAACCCTGCTTAGCTTCCAAGATCTGATGGGATCAGACATCACAGTGGTAAGACTCCATTCAGGCTACATAAATATACACCCACATAAATGTGTGTATACACATAATAGAATATAAGGAATTGGCTCACATGACTCTTGAGACTGAGAATTCTCAGTAACTGCAGTCAATAAGCTGAAAATATAGGAAATCCAATGGTGTAATTCCAATCTGAAATTATAGGTTTATTAACCAGGAGAGCCAATCACATATGTTACCCTGTAAGCCTAGGATTGAAGGCAAGAGGCCAGTGTCACAGCTCAAAGATGCCAGGTAGAGAGGATGGATTCTTCTTCATTCAGCCATTTTTGTTCTACTCAGGCCTCCAAAGGATTAGATGAACTCCAACTACACTGGAGAAGAAAGTCAGTCTTATTTGATCTGCTGATTTAAATACTAATTGCATCAAGAAACACTTTCAGGAGAAAAGAAAGGAAATATCATGGATGTTGCTCTTATGACAAAATCCATATATACATATATAGATAGATATACTCATAAAAGGCTGGGGTTTACTTCTGTTGGTACAGTGCTACTCTGCCCTCTCTGAGGACCCTGGTTTGATCACCAACACCACAAAAACTGGAGGACTCAGCAATCAACTCCCCAAGCAATCCCAAAACAATCAGCTGTTGAAAACCCCATGAGGGTCACTGAGTCAGACAGACTCAGTGGCAATTAACAACAACAACAACAACCCTCAAAAAAAAAAAAGACATACAAATAGAAGGGAGACTATTGGTAAGGAAGGAGGGGATGAGGGATGGAGTCTTGAGAGGATAAGGATGAAGTAAACATGAGAAATATACAATGAAATGCATATGTGGAAATGTCATAATGAAACCCATGAAGTTGTACATTAAAACTTATCTATAAGAAATACAAAGGAAAAGAACAGAAAACTCTCTCACATACACACCAAAAAATATTGTTTAACCAAATATCATGGACTACTTAAGGAGAAAGATAAAATTAACCATCTTAAATCTTTCTTAGATTTTCATCCTAATATTTGCTCCTGAAGGAAGTAATCATTCTTTAAGTCAATTTAAAATATATAAAGAAATGCCAATATAAAAAGCAAAATTTAATTAGAAAATAAACACAAAAATAGGTGTGCAAATATCATCTTTTGTAGATTCTACCATGAAATAGTTTCAAATTTTTGCCTCTCTGAAATTGAATGTCTCAAATCCAATGATGCCTTACAGCTACTACTCGCAGCTTTGATGTGCTTAGTTTTGCCCAGACAAATGTGATCTTGGTCATAACCTTTATTTCGTCCCCTCAATTAAGTTATGAGCAGTGTAAACACAATTTTACTATTATTTTCCATTAATATGTCTCCAGAAGTATCATATTGCCACATTTAATAATTCATTGTATATAATATGACACAGAGCATTAGAGCAGACATTTTAAATTAGTACAGTAAATAATTACAACTGGAAACAAAACAATAATTCACATTCTTACAAAACAAAATGAAATGCTTTATGATTATATTCACAAGTAGATGAATATTTTTTGAAAATTAAGACAGTTACACAAGATGCTTATCAAATAACTTACCAAAAAGTAAGTTTTTAAAACTTATAGTAGGTGTGTTCTCCCACTGGAAGACCCTAGAGACAATATTTGAGCTTCCTGTCATGATATAACACAAACATAAATTTAATGGTATATTCAATAATATCTTTGAAAAGACATGTACTTTATAAAATAGCTATAAAAAGTGGTTCAGAAGAATGGATTTCTTCTAAAGTTAGAAGAATATTTTAAATAATTTATTTTTATGTCCCAATAAGAGTGATAAATATTAAAAAATCTGAACAATTGCTTCCTTCAGGAGCAAGCATTAGGATGAAAACCTAAGAAGGATTTAACAAGGTTAATTTTATCTTTCTCCTCAAGCAGTCCACGCTATTTGGTTAAACAATGTTTTTGGGTGTGTATGTGAGTGACTTTTCTTTTCTTTTCCTTTGTATTTCTTATTGATAAGTTTTAATGTACAACTTAATGGGTTTCATTATGACATTTCCATATAAGTACCTTATAAAATAAAATCTTAAGCCATAAGTAAACAACATAGTTATGATTTAATGGGTATTAATTTCATAGTGATTCATAAAATAATAAATCTCTAATAGTTAATAGAGTCAACGAATGATAAATCTGAATGTCATTGTTGGTAGGTGCTGTGAATGGTCTCTGACACATAGCGACCCTCATAAGGTTTACAATGACTGACTGAGGATTGGTCTGGGAGTGGATTGCCATATCCATCTCCAGTTTTTCAGGTGCCAGGGATTGAATCAAGTCCTCAGAACGTTCCCAGTATCACTCTATCAATTGAGCTAAACCCCAGTGATAAACCTGAGCAGACTGAGTTAAATAACTGAATGAGCTTTGCATTGACTAATTCTTTCTTTACTTTAAAATTATCTTTTTAAATAGAAGGAAGAACTGTGTCTAATTATGCTATGTACTAAATGTATGTGTGGGGCGCGGGCCTCCCGGTCCAGCCTGAAGGTTCGGACAGGCTGTGCCGCCGCGCACACAGATACTAAACACAATTCACTCGGGACCCTCAGGTGAGGGGCGCAGACTCCCGCAGCCCTCGGGACCCCGGTGGAGACGGGAGAAAGGAAAAGCCTCAGGCGCTTTTGCCTTCGAGAGACAAACACCTGTGTTGGTTGTCTCGGTGGTCAGGAGGAGACAGCTGTTGCTTCCTCGGTGATCAGACGGAGAGCAGGTTCTTTTCCTAGTTGAGGATTGTGACGGGAGAGCGTTTTTTCCTCCTCAAAGGTCCGGGGGAGAGCAGTGGGAGAGGCGCGTCCTCATCTGTGGTCCGGGCAGGAACAGGCGAGAAGGCGCAGAAAGGGATGCCAGAAAGGCCATACCAAAAAAAGGTCTAGCTGTCGCAGCGCAGCTCTTTATATAGTTCGCCCATGGAATGGCCTGAGCCAATCAGCTTTCAGTCCAATTGTCCAATCAGGAAGGGTTTTGTACAAACATGCAACCAAGTTACTTTCATTTTCCCTAGATTTCTAACTTACAAACCAGATATTCAAACGCCATTTTCCCAGTTTGGGAGTTTTTGCCAATTTCCTCCCAATTC
>VMDO01032371.1:0-19059 GCA_007922755.1 Pedetes capensis | reverse complement strand
AACAACAACTCTTTAAAGAGAAATGAACAATATTCTTCAGGGAAGGCCAGTCATCAACCAAAGTAAATTCTTTGGCATGGCTTACCTAAAAAAGAAATTAACATTTATAAAATACTTACTACATGCCAGGTACTGTGCTGTTTTCTGTTGTTTTCTGTGTTTTACCTCATTTATACTTCTTAACCCTATAAAAAATATCATTATTACTTAATTTCACATAGGAGGAAAACTGAGGTTCAGATAGGTTAAATACCTTACTCAACATCCAGTGGCCTATAAGTGAAGCTGGGACTCAAACCAAGGGCTCTGACTCTGCAACTCAGACTATTAGCTAAAAATGTGTAACTATATAGCTGACTCTGAGTACTTCCTGTGTCAGACACAGGGCTATGCTAACTGCTTTAAACATATTTCTTTTGGGTTGTTGGTAGGTGTCACGGAGTCTGGTCCGATTCAAAGCAATAGAACACCAGAAGGAAACACTACCCAACCCTGTGCCATGCACACAATCTTTTTATGTTTGAGCCCATTATTGCGGCCACTATGATTCTTCTCATTTTGAGTAGTGCCATATTGGCAAAAGGAGATCCCAGAGGCATTATTCCATTCTTGTCATCAAGATTGACTCTACTTTGAGGCAACTCTCCCCCAGTTGTTTCTTGAATGCCTTCCAGCCTGGGGACACTGTATTTGACAGTGCTTCTCTGTTATTCATAGGGTTTTCAATGACTAATTGTTTTGGGAGTGGGATGATGGGTCCTGCTACCTGGTCTGCTTTAGTCTGGAAACTCAGCTGAAACCTCTCCACCATGAGTGGCCCTACTGGTTTCTGAGATACCAGTGGCATACCTTTCAGCCTCACAGCAACATGCCAGCCCCCAGAGAATGACAAGCTGACATACACTTGGGGGAAATTAAGTAACTTGCCCAAAATTGCAGAGTAATTTAGTGATAAAAGTGGGATTCAAACACCTTCCCTAGTCCTTAGCAATAATGTGGCTCCTTTGCCTTCCTCATATCCCACGTTCACCTTAATTTGGACCTACATTAGTCAACATCATTTCTTCCTTCCCTGTCTCCCCCATCCCCTTCTGTTTGGCATCACTTAATTGCTTATGGCTGCTATTCCCCTCCCACACATCCCTACCTAGCATTGTTTCTTTAATACTCCTTGGGCTTTGCTAATGCTTTGCTTCTGCAGATTAATGCCCTCCTCTCCTCTTCCTGGATAATTATTCCTATTCACTCTTAAACAACTCAGCTCAGGAATTACCTTTTCCATGGAGGCTTCTCCTCTACTGCCCTCTTTGGCTAGGTACTCCTTCTGTTTGTTCTCACAGCATCTATGACATCACTTTATATTATATAGACATTCTGTTTCCATGCCTATTTCCCTCACCAGAGCATATGCTCCTCCAAGGCAACGGCCATCAGAACCAATACAGTTTGTATCCCCAGTGCCCAGTATACTTTCTAGACATTATGACCACCCATAGAACACTTTTTAAACTAAGAGTAAGCAACTTTTTCACAGTCATATGATGAAGTTTAGGATGTCACACATCTGAGATATTACTCTATTGGAACAGAACTGCTCAATAAGTAGACATGAATAGACCACATCTCTGAGATCTCCACTTCAGCGGGATTTACCCCATCCAAATACTCTTATGATGTGGAAAACAGTGGGAAACTTATTGCTAACATTGACACCCATAAGGTAGTAGGAGTATGAAGGTTAGGAACAATGATGTTAACAAGGGAAGAGCTTCTCAAAAACTTAGATATTTAGCTTTCACCTGGACCCATCCTGAATAAGAACCAAGACAGTGACATACACCATTCTGTCCTCCACATGTAGAAACACATGCACCCCTGCACTCCTCCAACAGAAATGTAGCCTTCACATTATAGCAACTGATGTTCCTTTTTAGTCTGTCTCTGACATGTCACATGTTATGGTTTAGATCTTAATGCCCCACAAAGAACCTAGGTTTGAACGTACCCAGTTGGTGGTGCTATTTGTGGAGATAAGACCTTTGGGAGGTGATTTCTGCTTTGTTGAAGTGGCTCCCAGATGGCCCTTTGGCGATTTTTACCAAATGTATGGCCCTGGTTTACTCTGCCTCCTGCCCCCTACCTTCAACGCTGCCATACCTGCTCTGCATCCATTAAAGACTGACCCTCTCTGAGCTACCTATAAACTTTTTCTTCCACAAGCTTGTTTTACTTGGATTTTCTGCTACAGCTATAACAGCTAATACAGAGAACAGGTACTAGATTGGAGTTGTTGCTGTGCAGGAATCTGACTATATCATTCTTAGGTGTTTGGAACTTGTTTGCAGGTGGAGTCTGGAAGAGTTTGGAAGTTCAGGTGAGAGAAGACCTGGAAAGTTTGGGGCGTGGTTCTGCTGAAAGTAAGGTAGATCAGAACACTGCTGCCAATATAAATGTAGATATAACTCACAGGGTTTTAGAAAGAAATGAGAATTCTGCTGGACGCTGGATTAGAAGCAATCCATGTTAATTTCTAGTGAAGAGCTTCTGTGCATTTTGTTCATGCTCCAAAGATTCAAGTGCAGCTGAACTTGAATGGTATGAACTAATTAACTTGGTGGAGGAAATATCACTAGGGAGACAAGATGTTGGGGGGATGACTTGGTTACTGCTTGCAGTGTTCAGCCAGATTTACTGAAAAATAGAGAAAACAGCAGAACAAGATATGAAACATGCATGCAGTTAAAGAGACAAAAACCCATGGCCTTTAGGAGTTTTGTAAAGTTACTACAAACAGGAGGTGGGGGTTCTGTCAAGGAGCCATAATTATTAAGGAGATAACCGCCATTAAAGAGAACATTAAAGATGACCTGAAGGCAGACGAAAAAGTTATGCAGAACCCTCCCACCTAAGCCTTTAGGGTTTAAGACTAACAACCCATTTCCAAACAGAATGCCTGAAAAGCAAGTGTCTCATGACATCCTGCAGGAAAGGAGCCAACCAGGGAAATGTTTTCTCAACCTGAGTACACAAAGGCTGCTGCTGTAGCCATGGTCCAAAAAGGCCCACCTACCTCTCAAGTTCACAGCAACATGTGAACGGCATCGTCTCTCAGCATCGTCTACCTGGCCTGGTTTTACATGGAGAACACAGGAGTTATTATGGAGGCTGCCACCAAGGTTTAAGATTGCTTGTGGGGATAGGCAATGTATATCACGGTTGGAAGCCTTGCAGAGATTCCCTGCAGGGATGATGTGTGAAGCTTGGCGGGTGGAGTGTAAGCAGCAATGGAGACCCCAGGATGTTATAGATGGCAGCACCATGAAATGCCTGCAAAAGGAAGCTGCCAGCAAAAAGTGGAGCCACCTCACAAAGATCATTTTTGCTACAAATGACAAGTCCAGAGGGATGGAGTCGCACAAGCCTGTTCAAGTTCATACGATTCCAGAAATATTGTGTGCACCACATGCCAGACGACAGCTGACAGGTTTCGTGTGCCCAGTGGGGAACTGGCCCTACTATGCACCAATATTTCCATTCTGTGCCCCATTCCTCACTTTTGGAATGGAAATGTTTACTTTCTGCCTCTATATGTTGGAAGTAGGTAACCTGTTTTTTCTTTTGCAGGGGCTCACAGCTAAGTGTATCTTGACTCTTAGTGGAAATACTGAACTTAGGGTCCCCCTCCCCAATGCTGGGGGTGCTGAACCCACACAGGGCCTCATGTGTACTCTGTAAGTGCTCTAACACTGAGCTGCATTTTTTCTTGACCCAGTGCAATTTTCTTTCCTCTGGAGGTCTTGCTAAGTTATACAGATTGCTTCTTTCTTCTACCTCTTGAGTTGCTGGGATTACAAGTGTGTGCCACTGTGCCCAGCTGGATTTGCACTTCTCAACAACTTTGAAGCTGTTAAGACACTGAGTACTCTTGAAGTTGGAATGAATGCATTTTGCATTATGAGGTGGTCATGGACATATAGGGGGCAGGGGAAGAGTATTGCTTCAAATCTGACTGTCCCCCAAATGTCGTGGGTTTGAGCACAGGGTCCCAAATTCATGGCATTAAGTCATAGACCTTTGGGAGACAGGATTCTTAATTTGTGGATTCCTAGGGGTAAGTCTTTGGACTTTTTTTACTCACATCTGTGACCTTGGTTGCATTTTGCCTCCTTCCACAGGCTCCCCTACCACTGCTGCCTGCTCTGCCATCATTATGGACTAATCCTTTGTGAGCTCCCAACATTTTCCTCCATAAGGTTGTCAGTTATTTTTTGGAGTACAGCATACACCATAGCAATGAGGTTAGGAAAGGCCTCAGAAGAGCTGGCCATGTTATTTTCAGAACAAAACTGTGTTGTTCTTAGTTTGAGGCAGCTCAAATACTGCCCACAAGGTAGTGATAGCACATAAGTAGTTTATTAAGTGTTCCGCAAATGACCTAGACATTGTTGGGGTTGACATGTATCATGGTGAAACAATGGTGGACATGAAATGATGGAAGTATTTGGTACTTCAAGGTGGGTGGAAGCAATCTCTTCTAAATCTTCATTTGGCTAAATAAATCAGGCTGCTATAATGTTTTGGTGGCATTCTTGAGGGGGTCCACTCATTATTTATACTTTTATCGTAACTTACTCAGTGGTTTCCAACAGGTCTAGAAGCTGTAGCCTCAATCATTTGTCTTCTGATAGGGCCATCTTACACAGGAGAGGAACTGAAAACTAATTCTCCATCCAAAGGCAGTGGTTCAATAAGCTGTGTGATATTCATTCACCCTATAGGACATGAGGTAGTAAAGAAAAATAATAATGCTACAACTGCCAACAAGCCTTTTCGAAATGTAAGGTTGAAGAAACTAAGAGGCCAAAAATTGTACCAAAAAATCTTTTATTTTCAAAAAAAGAAGAAAAGAAATATAAAACAAAATGATTTTGTTTGGCTCTTGAATGTCCCTCCACCCCCAACCTCTGGAAGGGCCATGTTTAAAGGCTTAGAACCCAGCTTTGCACTATTGGGAGGTGGCAGAAACTTAAGAGGTAGGGCCTCAAGGAATGTATTCTGGTTAATAGGGACATGTCCTTCAAGGGGTTTGTGAATATCTAGCCCCTTCCTCTTTCTTTTTTGCTTCCTGGTAGGGGTGAGCGGCTTTGCCCCACTACACACTCCCACCATGAAATGCTCCCTTACCAAAGTTCCAAAAGCAACAGAGCAACTGACTGTGGACCGAAACTGCCAAAACTGTGACCAAAATAAACCTTTTCTCTTTATAAGTGGATTGTTTACGGTATATGTAATAGTAATGAAAAGCAAACATCAACCAATTTATTTTTTCCTACAGGAAACTTTGTGTGGGGTCGTGAGGAGGCAGGAGAGAGAGAGAGAGAAATATTATGAAAGGCAAATGAGAATATTAAAAAGGTGTAACAATGGTTCCTATGTTATCACTGCCTGGGGACTGGAGGTTAAAGGATTTTTAGCCTTTATCATTAATGCTATAACTTCTTTTAAATACAGAGAAGATATTGCAATATGACTTGTGTGACTACATATTTTTTTAAGGTGGAAAAAGACCTACCTAGATTAAGGCTTGCCTGGACTACATAGCAAGACCCAATCTCAGTGACAACAACAAAACAAAAACAAAAAACAAAAAACAAAAAACAAAACAACAAAAAGGGAAAAACTAGAACATTGTAGGTGATTAGGTGATACACTGATTAATTTTACTGACATCCACATTTTGCTACTTCTGGGATATTCCATGGCTTTTATGTAATTCTTAATCCCTTCTCAACTCCTATTTGCTCCTCTTAGGCTCTGAACTCTCCTGGCCTGTCCTTGTCTTAGCTTTTTTACACATCCCTGCCTTTGATGATGTTTGTGAGCTAGGATAATGGTGACTCTTCCTGTTACCTGGGGCTCTGAGCAGAGCCCCCAAGGGCCTACAGCAATTCAGTAGGGCCAGGCAATGCTGCTTCCCAGATTGAGGTTATTTATCACAGCACCATCTGTGTAGGAGCCTATTAAATCCATCAATCCATTCCCACCTCCAATTCCTTGGGAGAGAGGCACACAGTGAGAATTTCTCTGAAGGGAAGTGATTGGTGAGACTAAACAGAATCACAAGGTGACTGACAGGAATCCCAGGCCTTGAGGAACAAAGGAACTAGTGGCTGACCAATCCCTGTAAGGCCCCATGTTAGAAGTAGTGACTTGGTGGAGAGGGGATGTCTTCTAAGAACCTTTGCTGCCAGGATGGGTGGCAAGAGGACAGGTGTGGGGTTCATGTGGACCCCACAGAAGATCCCAAAGGGGTGAGGTGAAGACAAGTAGGGAGGTCAGAAGATCCCCATGGCCAACAGACAACATATTGTTGATAGGTGCTGTTGGTGCCAGAAAGCTGTAAAGACAATCTCCACAACAGGAGAGGGTCCAAAGCCATTAGAGAACTCCCCTGAGGTAGAGCCAAGCTCTGTCTTCCACCATACCCCAACAGCATTAATGCCAGATATTGCTGCCAAAAATGCAGCAAGCCCTTTCCTGGCTTCCATCTCCATTCTCCCAGACTCTCCCCTGTGGCCACATAGCTCTCCCAGCAAGGGGGACAGGAAGTGAGGAAGGCATTTTCAATAGAACAGAGTTGGAGTTCTGATATCATACAAGCTAGACATTTTTATTACCTGAGAGCTGCCCCTATAGTGAAGAATGGGTACAAAGACAGGCTTGCTGGTTAAAAGCATGACTGCAACATGGGTTCAGCTCATTAGAGAAGGTGGTTACCTGTATTGTCACCTAGGTAGGTGGGTTAGTATTGAAGAATGCTACCACCTCCTTCTCCCCCTCCCTATGAATGCTTGGAGCTCACTAACAATTCAAAATGTTTACTTGAAGTGTTACAATGCTTGTTTAAAGTTCCTGTGTAATTAAGTCTGCTCAAGTTTCAATTTCCTGACCTAGGCGGGGTTGGGGGGGTTCTCTGAAGAGGAAGGACAGTTGAAACTTAGTTTCCTTGTGTCTTCCTGCCACCCCTTAAACTGTATAAAAACCTCAAGCCCCTCTCCTTCAGGGTCGCCTTCCCTCCCTTGCTAGGGAGACTCTATGGAGTGTTGACCCCAGCGCCAGAAATAAAGCCTCATGTTTATTGCATAGATCCATGACTTGATGTCTCTCTGGGGCCTCTCTCCTCGAAGATCCTAATTTGGGGTCCTACATTTGGGGGCTCATCCGGGATGCAAGACCCCCAAGAGAATTAACCTGAAACTCCACCTGGATCGGAGGCCTCTTCTTAAACTCTGTGACTCTGTGAGTAACCTGTCTTCTTTACTTTTGTTTCTGTGTCTGTAGTTGCTGTGGTGACCAGTTAACAGCGGGCAGACATGCCACATCACTGTGGTCGTAGGGATCCTGGAGGACACTCTAGAATCCCCTTCTGGAGGGGGGCTGGAAGCCCTCCTCATCTGAACATCCCCTGGTAGTGGGGCTCGGCCAAGTGCTTCTCCGTTATATCTGGTGAAATTTAAGAGAGTACATGTGTGTCTGTTTGTTTCACTTTCTCTGCTGTTCGGACTTGGACTGACGATATTCTTCGACATGGGACAGATGCCCTCTACCTCTCTTTAGAGCCTTGGCTTTCTGTATTAATCTGTAATCAGCCTGCTGGGATCCTGGCTGACGTGCTAGAAAACCTCAAGCTGTAGGGCTAGGAAGACTTCCGGACCCGCTCTGTAGGGATAATATTCCATCTGTAAATTTGGGGAGACGAGGCGGGTCGCTCCCGCCGCATGGCTTGAGGCCATCGTCTCACTTTCGGTTTTGTCTGTGCACACCAGGGAATACTTTGTCTTTGTGCTGCAGCATTTGTTTTGGGGAGAATCCCGAGGGTCAGACATGACATAACCTCGGCCTCCATCCTGACCAGAGATGTCGGGATAGGATTTGGTTTGAATATGTTTTGTTCATTGTTGTCTCAGTTTGTTATTCAGTGTCTGTCTGTTCTGTGTTAAACCCCTGTGCTTGGTACTGTTTAGCTTTTAGGTCATCCATAACATCATGGGAACTTCATCATCAAAGCCAGCAACCCCTTTGTCTTGTATGTTGTTTCACTTCAGATTTGCTTTTTCTCCAGACATGGCAGCTGAATTTGGAGTCCGTTTTATGCTGAACTTGAAAGCCTCCCTCCATGCCTAGTTCCTCTAAGGTGATATTAAGTACATAAAGTTTAGGTTAAAAGAAAAAAGGTAAAATGGGACATGCTTCATTTTCAGTTTTATGGTATGTGCATCAAGAATTGCTCTGTTCATCTTTTGTGTTTTTGTGATGTTTGTTCCCCTATCTGTATTTTGGACTAGTGCAGGGATTGAGAAGCTGCACTATAGGGAGTCTGCCTGATTTTAGAATATGTGAGCAATGCTGATTAACGTGAGATCCACCCACAGGAGCCTGGACTAGTCTCCAGCCCTGATGAGTCCTGCCAGTTGAAGACCCTGGGGAAGGCACCCCCTGAGGCAATCCAGGGCCCCAGGCTCAATGACAGGCCCCCTCTCCTAATTTGTCTTCTGAATCTCTGAATCTATCTCTGGGATCCCTCCTCTTGTTCGTCTTTTGAATCTGTCTCTCTGATGTCTGACTCCCTTCTGGCCAGATTCTCTCTCTTCCTACGAGTCCCTCTTGAAGACTTGTTTTGCCTCTGTTGTAGTCCCTGACCTCAAGAACCCTTTGTCTACGTAGATTGGGGCCCTCCTTTTTTAGGATGCTGTCTGAGCAGGTCTTGGATAAGGAATTTTAGAGCCTCCTCTGCCATTTAGGGTATCCTCCTTCTGATTGCCTTTTTGGCTAAACTACTGTAATATGTTTGCCAGAGGACCACTCTGACCACTGGCATTTTCCTTTCTGTAATAAGGTGAGCTGTCACACCCCTCAGAGGTCTGACTGATTAGAGACCACTTATGTTTTTTTTTGCCTTTGATGGCTGTGAAGCACTAAGCCTGCTGAGTTGTTGGTTCACCTTTTCTGTCACCCTGTGACTTTCCCAGTGCAATTCCAGGGTCCACTCCTGGGAGGACTACACTCGGGTGATGTTAAGTCTTTTGTGGGCCTACTCGTATCCCCTGGGAGGTCACTCTTGGAGGCCTTATATAGGTACTAACGATATATACAATGGGAATGTCAGAATCTTCTTTTTCAGAAAAATCCCACGCTCTTACATTCCTTTTGGAGTCAGTTTTCTTACCCACCAGGCTACTTGGGATGATTGTCAGCACCTCTTGCAGACTCTTTTCAGGTCTGAAGAATTTGAATAAATCCTGAACAAGACCCAAAAGTTGGTCCTTGGGCCCAACGGTGACACATTGCTGGACGGACAGACCCAACTCACGCACATTTTGCTTACTACCTGGCCCACCTGGGACCCAAATGCTGCTACAGGTAGGCTGAGTCTGAACACCTATTGCCAGCATCTCCTAGCCAGGTTATGAGGGACTGCTAGGAAGCCTATGAATTTATCTAAGGTAAGCGTGATTCAGCAGGGCTCCTCAGTATCCTGCTGTGTTCCTAGAATGCCTCCTAGAAGCATACCTGTCTTTTAGCCTATTGATCTGTATGCAAATAAAACTGGAGGGCTATGAATTTGGCCTTTGTAGCCCAGTCAGCCCCAGACATTAGAAAAAAGATCCAGAGACTGAAAGGATTTAAAGGAAAGAATAGGAAGGAACTTACATTGCCCTCTAGGTCTATAATAGCCATGACTCCCCAGAAGATAAGTGGTCTCTCTCAGCAAAATGGATAGAGGCAATCCTAAAAATTCCTGCCCCTACCTCAGAGAAGCAAATGAGAGAATTTCTAGGTTCTGTGGGATACTGTTGCCTTTGGATTTTAGGATTGGCTGAGATGGCTAAACCTTTGTATACAGCCAGTACAGGGACACACGAGCCATTAGTCTGAACAGAGGTGGAGCAAAAGGCATTTGATGATTTAAAACAGCCTCTGACCATGGCCCCTGCACTTTCCCTTCCTGATGTTACTAAGCCCTTCCAGCTTTTCCTGGCTAATAAGCAAAGTATAGCAAAAGGAGTTTTGATTGAACAGTTGGGCCCATGGAAGAGACCGATTGCTTACTTGCCTAAACGACTGAATCCAGTAGCAGCCTTGCTTACTTGTCTAAATGATTGGATCTGATAGCAGCCGAATGGCCAATGTGTTTACAGACAATGGCAGCTGTGGCCTTCTGATGGAAGAGACTGATAAGCTGACCTTTGGCTAAGATTTAACCATTGAAGCCCACATGAAATTGATGGGCTATTTTGAGGGACTCCTGAGAAGTGGCTCTCAAATGCCAAGTTAACCCAATACCGGGCCCTGTTACTAGATCAGCCTTGGTTCCTAGATTCAAAAAGCCATGGTCCTAAACCCAGCCACATTGCTCCCAGATGATAACCCTATCCAGCAGCTTCATGATCGCTTGGAGATTATTTCAGTCCAGCAGGGACATTGGCCTGATCTAAAGGACATGCCTCTGCCAGATGCAGAAGAAACTCTCTTCACAGATGGGGGCAGTTTTGTCCTGGATGGAGTTTGCTATGCTGGCATGGCCATGGTAAATCAAGATCTACAGGTAATATGGGCCCAGGCATTGGGACACGAGACTCTGTTCAATGTGCAGAGCTTATAGCTCTCACTCAGGCCCTGCCCCTGACTACAGGAAGGACTGTGAACATCTATATGGATAGTAGATATGCTTTTGCTACTCTCCACGTGCATGGGGAAATTTATAAACAAAAAGGTCTATTAACCTCAGAAGGAACGACTGTCAAAAATAAGGAAGAAATTCTGGGACTTTTAAAAGGCTGTTTGGCTACCTAAACAAGTGGCAGTTATTCACTGCAAGAGACATCAAAAAGGAGACAAGCTAGAGGTGAAGGGAGACTGAACAGCAGACTGGGCAGCTAAAGAAGCTGTATTGAAACCAGTAGGGACTGAGGGAATGATGCCTTTAATCCCAGTGTCCCCGTTCTCCTAGAAAAACCTAACTACTCAAAGAAAGAGGTTAGAACTTACCAAAAATAAAAATTTGACATAAGACTCTAGAGGATGATGAAGACACCCTGATGGGCATTACGTGCTTTCTAAGGCTTTGGGACACACCTTGATTATGCAGATCCACCAAGCCTCTCACCTGGGGATTACCCAACTAAGTCAGCTTGTCACCACTCACTTGGGACCTCCAGATGTGCTTCATGTGCCCAGGTAAATGCCACCAGACGAACGTCTGAGCAACAAGGAGTAAGGTACCAGAGTAACCAACTTGGAGAACATTAGGAACTAGATTCTATAGAGATTAAAAGAAGCTGTTATGGTTATAAATATTTACTAGCATTTATTGACCCTATTCTGGATGGACTGAGGCATTTCCAACTATGTCTGGGACAGTGCAAGTTCTATGTAAAAAAATTAATATAGGAAATAATCCCTTGATTTGGTCTCCCATTGTTTCTGGGGTCCAACAATAGCCAGGCCTTCACAGCCAGCATTTCTAAATTAATTAGTAAAGCTTTATATATAAATTAAAAACCCCATTATATGTATAGACCACAGAGTTCAGGAGAGATAGAAAGGGTAAATAGAACTTTAAAGGAGACTTTGACTAAATTAACCTTGGAGACTGGTGCTAAGTGTCCTGACCTCCTACCTTTTGCTCTTATGCATGTGAGATGCACCCGCACATCCCACATGAGGGACCCTGTAAACTCATTATCACAGCATAATGATGTTAAACTTAAAGATGTGCAAATGAATTTGTAAAAGCTTGATAAGGAATCTTTCTAAATAATTGTACTATGTTAAAACTACTGTCCTTTTGTTTTCTGACTGTCAGAGGAATCCATGTGAACTGAAGGACACAGAAATCCAGAAAGTTAGGAAAATTTGAGAAAGATGGTTAGGTATTTGACAGAAAATAAAAAGCAAGTTTGGAAGAAGGCCTATGTGGAAATGAGAACTGAGGGATGAGGAAAGTTGTATAGCTGATAAGCCAATGGTGAAAAAAAAATATGTATTTGCTTGTAACCGAGTTAAAAGCATTCAATGTTAAGATGTTAAATAGGAATCTGGCCAAACATGGACTAATATGTTATATGATGATGAAAAAGAAAGGTATGATGATGATAAATATGGTGATGGTCCTGATTGTAATAATAGAGAAAGCTATGGTGATGGTTATAAATCTGATGATGAAAAAGATGGATATGATAAAAAAAATTTTAAAAACAAAACAAAAGACTGTAGTTCTTAGCAGGAGAGAGAACTAGGGGTTGTCAGGAAAGCTCCAGGTTACTTTGAGACAGTCCTCCCAAATGTATTAGAGAAACTGTAAAAATCTGCCACCGAAGAAATGATGATCCACAGTCAGAAAAGTAATTGCAACTTAAACAGGAAACCCTTCTTGTTTAGGACTGTCATAGCCACAGTTTGCAAAAATACAGCTATTGATTAATGCAACGTAATGTCAATTAGATGTACATTCCTGAGGTCTTTTATCTGTTGTAGCTTTGTCTTTTCCTTCTTCATTACACCAGGTATGTTGCCCTGTAAATTATGGTAATGGTACCAGGAATAAAAGATTAAGGGATTATTAACTTTTATGAAAAACTCTATGGCTCAACTCAGAAAAAGGATACAGGAAAGGCAAACTAGGGATACTGGATGATATGCAGAAATGTTTAACTGGTCCCCCTGGTTAACGACCCTGGTTTCTGCCCTAGTAGGCCCTCTTCTAATTTTATTACTATTATTAACCATTACTCCATGCATAATTAATAAGTTAATGTCTTTTGTTAAAGAAAGATTTAACACAGTACAGCTAATTGTATTGAGACAACAATATGAGCCTCTAAAAACCTCAGAAGAGATGGTCATCTTAAGACAACTAAAATAAATCCTCTAAGATTGGAGTATTCACAAGAAAAAGGGGGGAATGAAGAATGCTACCACCTCCTCCTCCCCCTCCCTATGAATGCTTGGAGCTCACTAACAATTCAAAATGTTTACTTGAAGTGTTACAATGCTTGTTTAAAGTTCCTATGTAATTAAGTCTGCTCAAGTTTCAATTTCCTGACCTAGGCGGAGGGGGGTGGTTCTCTGAAGAGGAAGGACAGTTGAAACTTAGTTTCCTTGTGTCTTCCTGCCACCCCTTAAACTGTATAAAAACCTCAAGCCCCTCTCCTTCAGGGTCGCCTTCCCTCCCTTGCTAGGGAGACTCTATGGAGTGTTGACCCCGGCGCCGGAAATAAAGCCTCATGTTTATTGCATCGATCCACGACTCGGTGTCTCTCTGGGGCCTCTCTCCTCGAAGATCCTAATTTGGGGTCCTACAGTATCTCATGTGCCAGTAGTCACAGACTCAGCCTCTACCCATTGTTAAGCCTGGGACCTCTCTTCATTGCTTTTAGCTTCATGCTGTAGTCCAGTTTACCTGATCTGAAACTTTCTCTTGCTCCATTTGAGGATTTGAGAATTCAAGCTTCATAAAAATTCTTGAGAAGACTTCCAAATGCTGCACAGTACTAGCCCCCATGTGTCTGGATGGGTCTGTCAAATAGCAAAACCCAGCACCAGGCCACACTCTCTTGGGAGCTCACAGACTCTGCCCTGGTAATGCTGTGTAGAGTCTAAAGAACAACTTTTCTCCTCTTTGGCCTCTCTTAGCTGCTTTTATCAGTAAGATCCCATGTCCTACAAGGTTCCTTGTAATGGTCCCAATAAGGTGTCTTAAAGAGATTATAACTGAGTTCCAAATATGTGGTAGTAATCTGAAGAGGACATATGTGCCACTCACTAAAGACACAAAGTGAATTCTTCCTCTCAGGATCCTCTCATCTTCCTTTCTGACTCTGTCAAGAAATAAAATAATTCTTCCCCAAAGTCCCATGGTCAGCATCTCTTCTCTTTTCTTGTGACTACCATATCCCTAGAGCCTGGTGCTTCAGGCCTGATTAGCCTCCTGCCCACTGCTTCCAATGTTGGGTCCAGATGCATATAGGGACAAAATGCACCTGCCCTGCAAGGCTTTCTGACCTCACAGGTATCAGTCCTGAGAGAGGCCAGGGGTCAGTACATACTCAAGTACTTCTATGTGACAGGTGTGTCCTCTGAGCTCATGAAACTTTCATTATGACCAGGGGAGAGAGACACTAATTAGTGTCACAAAGGAGTATAAAATGACTGTATGGAAGCATAACCAGGGGCCCTCTCTCAGCTCATTTTAGAGCTCTGTGATGAGAGGGACTCGGGGACTTCTAAGAAAGGCCATGGTGGCTCCAATCAGAGAAGGGAGAGGTTGAGACAGGAAGAGTAGGCAGGGGCCTCCTAAGCCTTGGGGGCACCTTCATTCTAACAGAAGATGCCAGTTAGGATTGTAAGTGTGAAAGTTACACATCTCCTCATGTTCTGATGACTGTGGAGCATGGCTATAGGAGATAAGGGCTGAAGCTGGGAACCCAGCCAGAGGCCACAGCTCACACTATAATAGATGGAGGTGGCTCATGGCAGGTGGAAATAGAGAGAGGTAGTAAAGAGATGTTCAAGAAGGAAATAAGTGGATATTAAGGGGGAAGGACAGTTTTCCTGACTGGGTGCTGGCATGGATGGTGGTTCATGGCCTGAGTAGGGATGGCAGGGCCAGGATGAGGGATGTGGGGAGAATGCTGAGGGAAAGCATGAATCCAGACAGACATACATTGCATGAATGGTGCCTTCAGGAGACAGATTTAAGTGATATCAAACAGGCAGGTCAGGGCATACATCAGAAACTCAGAAGAGATCTTTGTGACTGTGGTACTCAGCCATTGAAGTTGCGGTGTGAAGGAGCCTGCCTAGGGAGAGAGTAGAAGCAATGAGCAAATGATTGTATCCTGAGGAATTCTCATGTGCAGTGGTCCTGGTAGAGAGGAAAGACCTTCAAAGCAGACAGAAAAGAATCTGGATACAGGAGACAAAGGCTTGGTCCTGGAGAGAAGGCTGTTTCCAAAACGGAGAAATATCACTGAGAAATCAAGGGGTTGAGGCCTGGAAAATGGGATTTTACTAAAGGTGACATCATTGTTGACCTCAGAGGGGTTCCTCAGAGCCTTAGCTGAGACTTGTAGCCCTAGGCAACTATCTCCACCTGGAGAGTCTGTTTTCCTATCACTAGAAGAGGGTGGGATCACCACCAGATCCCTCCCAGACTGAACATCATTCCAGAGAACACCAAAGTAGAGCTGTTTCAGCTCCTCCCTGCCCATTATCCCCACCTATAAGTTCTTTTGGGGTCACATTCCCAGAACCATAAGGCCCATACATAGTTGGAAGGATCTTCTTATTCATTTAACATTCTCTTGAGTACTGGGACTTCTGAGAGCCAATTCTATGATATGAAGTGGGGTCCACAGTTGGGGATTTTTAAAATAATATTTCCCAGCTAGGGTCCCTCATAACAGCCTGAGGGGCTGGCCCCTAGTTGACCCCAGGGCTCATCTCACTCACTCAAAACAGCCCCTCCCATCGAGTGAGCAAAGATGGCCCCCGGCCAGCTTGACCAGCCTTAACCACCTTAATTTTGATTGGCTCCCCTCACCACTGGCAGGTAATAACTGTCCCCACTTGGCAGTTATGTCCGTTTGCCCACTGTACCTGCCAGCTGTGTGTCCTGATTGGCTGAACCCCACCATGTGACCCTTCCAGGACCCTATAAAAGCAGGGCTTCTGGACCCCATCTTCACCCTATCCATCCCTGTAGCACCACCGATCCCGACCTCTCTGACCGTCTCCTGAACCTCATCACCTGGACCAGCGCTCCCTACTCCAGCAAGACCATCTAGCAAGCCGGTGAGATCAAGCCCAGGGGCCCCGAAGAGCCGAAGGCACCTAGCAAGCCACGAAGAGCCTCCCAACTCCTCCCATCCTTGGGAAGGAGGGAGGTAAAGAAGGCGAGCCATGAGAGTCAAGACCATCGGACCTCAACTGAACATCTGCGGCTGTGGGTGTGCCTTTAAGGCTGAGCTGTACCAGCACTTAGCCTGCAGCACTAGAGCCAGCACTTAAAGGGATAGAGCCTTGCTCTGTAGGGACTGCTTGCTCCTTGCTCTCCATAAGGGGAGCACCCCAATAAACCTTCCCTGTCCTTTTCCAACCACCTGAAGGTCTCCCGAGGTCCTTCTTTCCTGACATCGGCCACGTTGTTATGTTGAGGGTTTGGCCCTAACTTTAGCTGGGCTAGAGCTAAAACCCCGACAGTCCACATCCTCAAAGGACTTATCATCTTGTTAGGAGATTAAGAAACATTATATAAGAAGGAGGTGAGAAATGTACATAGTGATATCAAGACTGAAGTCTTGTGTAGTGTAGACTGAAGGAGGAAGCTGCCTAGTGCAGTCAGACCTTAAGGATGGTTTTTGAAGAAGTGAGAAGTTCTGATGGCAGGAGCTTGATCAAAAGCAGGGAAGTTACCTGTGAGCAGATAGATAGATGTGGGCTCAGTCTGCCAGGTCTAACCAGGTGTCAGAGATCCCAGAGGTGGGCTGATGGGGATTGACTGCTTCCATCTGGTCCAGTGCCACATGGGATAGGTATTGTGCAGGAACTTGCTCTCTAGGAGGGTTCTTTCAATCAGGACCAAGATAAATGGACATACAGGCTCACAGCACATTATGGCTAGAGGTATGGGAAACAGTGCTGAAACTACTTGTCAAAAGAGTTGATCCCTGCTTCATTCCTTATCCCTGAAACCAGAGCAGTAGAGGGCCATTTTTCACCTTAATCTTCTATGTACCTATCCTCCTCCTCCTGTAAGAAAACACAATGGGTTCACATTTTGTTGAGTACAAAGCCAAAACACACACAGCCAAGATCTAAAGGAATGGAGAAAGGTTTAGATTTACTACCTGAACAGGTAAGGAGGAATGTGGGAATCCCTTCCAAAATAATAACTCTCCATAAAGGAAGTATGGGATTTTATTTAAGGAGGTTATATAGATTTATATAGGTGCTTGCCCATTTTTAAACATGCTTACTCAGGAAATACATTTTTGAGCATGCTTAGCCTGAGGTCACAGACCACATGATGAAAAGGCAAAAGTGGTGGGCAGGAATGCCTCTGCATTCTTAGTTTGTATTACAAAATTTTAGATGAAAATAAAGGAAAAGATACCTTGAAGATGCATTAATACAAGAATTTGCTCCTAAAGGTGCCTGCCTTGAATAGCTGTTAACAAATTCCCCCCCAAGACTTTTTACACTGCATTTGTGAGGTTATCAAAGATGGAGTTTTTCAGGAGTCTATTTGAGACTGGTTTAATCAGGGAGACAAAGACTGTTACTGTCACATGAAAAACATGTTAAGCAAATTTCATTTTTGGCCAGGTTTACTTGTGTGCCATGAGGAGGCATCTTTATTTTTGTAGTTTGAAGATTATAGACTGCACAAACATCATGACCAAACATTTGTACCCTGTCACAAGGTCACAAGCTACACATAAATTTTTCTTTTTTTAATTTTGGGATTAACCCCTAGGTGTTTTACCAACCCCTGTAAATTAACTATTTACTATACCATTTCCCCTTCAATGATTTGTTGTTGTTAAGTGCCCTCAAATCGGTGTCCAACTCATAGTGACCCAATGCAGGAGGAAAATCTGTATCATTAATGTTTCTCTGCTATTTGTAGGGTTTTCAATGTCTGATTGTTTTGGGGGAGTGGGTTGCTGGGTCCTTCTCCCTAGCCTATGGCACCTGGTGTTCCCAGGCTGTTTCCTATCCAGGTACTAAGGAGACCCGACCTGGCTTAGCTTCTGAGATCTGATGGGATAATGCCACAGTAGTATGGCTACAGGCCATCAAGGATTAGAAGCTCTGAAATCTTTTAGGACTTATGGAGGCTAAATTCATTACTTAGTTACTCCTGCTTGGAAGGGGTATGGGTGTAGGGGGCAGAGACAGTAGCTCCTGTTTACTGTCAGAAAGACTAGAATAATTCAGAGATTCTGTGGAGCAGAGGCAGTAATGGAGCCAGTAAGTAAGGAATGATAATCCTGTGACATCATTTAGAAATATTTTGACATCCTCAATACCTATGGAAAGGGCAGTCAAGAAAGCAAAAGATGCATTGCATTGGGAAAAGTTGTTGCAAGATCATCTTTAAAATGTTGAAAAGAGGTCACATTGAAAATGAAGGTGCATTTGACTCATGTCATGGCATTTTCAGTTGCATTATAAGTTTGTGAAAGCTGGACAGTGAATAAGGGAGGCAGGAGTACTGATGCTTTTGAATTATAGTGCTAGAGACGAATACTAAATATGTCATGGACTGCCCAAAGAACCAACAGATCTGTTCTACAAGAAGATCAATTAGAGTGTTTCTGGGAAGTAAGGATGGCAAGACTGTGACTTACATATTTTGGACATAATGTCAGGAGGGATTAATACCTGGAACAGGTCATCAGGTTTGGGAGAGTGTCAGGACAATGAAAACAAGGAAGATCCTCATCTAGATGGATTGACATAATGGCTGCAACAATGAGTTTAAAAATAAAGAAAGATCCTGTGCATGACAGGGTTGGGGGGTGTTTGTTCTGTCAGACACAGGGTTCCTATTAGTTGGACATGACTCAATGGCATCTAACAACAGAAATCTTGATTTCATTGAAGTTCTCTGATGGTGTTTAAGAAGTATTATTCAAAAGCAGCACATCTCATTAAGGAGAGCACATGTACCTCCTGATTTAGTGGTAATGACATCTATGGTTCTGTGATTTTGGAGAACTTCTTATGTAGAATCATTCTTTACTTTTGAAGTGGCAAAAATCATGGAAAGCCTCGAGGACTTTTCATTGTACACATTAGGTAAATGGAGAATTGTGTCCCTTGCATACCAACCAGTCCCTTAGTATAGCCATGGGAAGATGACCAATCAGATTTTTTTGCAGCGCTGAGTTGGAGAAATACCCTCCACTTGGACAGAAGGAATGAGAGCTGTCTACATGGGGGAGCTCTGCTGCCCGTTCAGCAGCTTTGTTGGTGGCTTTTTTTTTTTTT
>VMDO01032370.1:0-19059 GCA_007922755.1 Pedetes capensis | reverse complement strand
AAGTGCAACCAGAGTGCTCCTTGGAAGCAAGAATGGCCAGACTGTGTCTTACATATTTTGGACATGTAGTCAGGAGAGATCAATCCCTGGAGAAGGACATCATGTTTGGGAGAGTGGCAGGTCAACGCAAAAGAGGAAAACCCTCCACCAGATGGATTGACACAGTGTCTGCAACAATGGGCTTAAACATAAATAAGATCATTTGCCTGGCACAGAATCGGCAAGTGTTTCGATCTGCTGTACATAGGATTGCTATGAGTCGGACTCAATGCGACGGCACGTAACAACAACCTAACATTAAGTAGTAAATGTGATCCTGCATGTCTTCAGCACATAGTGTTGTTGTTAGGTGTCATAGAGTCATATCTGACTCATAGCAACCTTCATAGTGTTTTCAATGACTGATTTTTTCAGGATTGTTTCAGGGAGTGGATTGTCACCTCCTCTCCCAGTTTTGCTGTCAGTACTGGGATAGAACTTGGGTCCTCAGAGAATGTGAAGCAGCACTCTACCAGCTGAACTAAATCCCAGCCCTCTGGCACATAGTATGTACTAAGTAAATCTTTGCATGTGTTCATATTCATTGATGCTTGTTGCTGTTGTTGTTAGGCGCCATGGAGTTGGGACCTACTCATAGCGACTCTCATAGAGTTTTCAATGGCTGATTGGTTTGGGATTGCTTCAGGAGTGGATTGCTGCATCCTTCTTCCATTTTTGCAGTGCTGGGGAATGAACCTGGGTATGGAATAGCACTTTACCAGCTGAGCTAAACCTGCTTATCAGGCATTAACCATGTGGCCCACACTAGACACATGTCTTCTGAATTGGATTCAGTGGGACTAGATGGGTTTTGCACTCCTGATTCATTTCAGAGTATGAGGAATGGTAAAGGTCTGCATCTTGGTGAACGTCTCATAACTTCACAGACTGATGTGACTGGTAGCTTGAATACAATTCAGATCATTAGCAGGAAACATAGTCCCAGACCTGGCGTTACTGTGGCACTGGAGGTTGTTCTGGGAAGTAAGCGGCTAACCTTAGTCCTTGGTCACATTTATAAAAGAATTTACAAATGGATCCAGAAGGGAGTTTAGAAGATGGTTTATTCAGAATTGAAAGGAAAGGAGTGAGAACTTGGGACAAGCAGGCAGGGGATTTAGGCCGGCATGAGGACAGGGTAGAGGAGAATAGAGAGATGGTTATGTTTTCTGAGCTAGAAATCAGAAAGCAGGCCGGTCCATCAGTGAAGATATAGGAACAGTGGTATTATGCTCCTGAGTTGGAGGTCAGGAAGCATGTAGGTCTAGTGATGAGGCTCCGAGTATCACCAAACAGTTGCATAGACCTGCAGACATCTGCAGGCAATTGCTGACTTCTGCAGGTTGCTCTGGACATTGCTGAGATCTGTAGCCATTGCTGAGAATTGCTAGGACACTGCAAACATCTCTAGACTTTGCAGAGTGAACAAACTGTGGACATTGTGGGTTTCTGTGGACATGTGGACTCTGCATACTGTATATGCAGCCGAGGATGGCTGCAGACTGCATCAAGGGGTGAGACTTTGGGGAGTTTTAAGCCCTTATCTGATTAAGGGGGCAGCTATTCCTCTCCTTTTTTTGATCTTGTCTTCAGTCTCGCACACCTCAGCTTAGGCTGGTCTTCCTGAGCTATAAAACAAGTCTTTCTGGTTTTTGAAGGAAGGGTCCTGCCTCAAATGAAAATCCTTTCTTAGCCTGGACATGGAGGCTCCTGTGGTCTACCAGTTGTCTTCTTATGTAAAATGATTTACTGGTTCCAGATAGGACTATTTGTAAAGGTGCTACAAGTTATAGACCAGGTCATTTGCAAGAAGGTATTATCTCCTAGCAACCAAACAAAGTGCAAAGGATCTTTTCTATCAATGAAATACTGATCATTTTGTCTCAGAGGAAGTGCATGCTGATTCATGTCTCAAAAGATGCCTGGGAATCACCTGGCTGCAGAGGGCTTTTGATTCCTGTTCTTCCTGCCTAGCACTCTCTATTAGGATGAGGTTCTTATGGCCATTTTTAGTCGTATATTAATAAGTAAGAGCATCAATAGGCTCTAATATAAAGTAACTTTTTTCTCTCTTCTAGCATCCTTTCAGACCCACTCTTGCTTTCAGTAAGTTCTTTTTCTGCCTCTGTTTAGGATCTCAGACAGATCTGGTGGCTCCCTGGTCACTCATAGGTACACAGATCATTTTCAGTCACAAGAACAGCCTCATTTCTGCATTTTAAATATCCAAGCTATAGTTGGGCATGGTGGCACACACCTCTAACCCTAGCAACTTGGGAGGCTGAGGCAGGACAATTGCAAGTTCGAGGCCAGAGGCAGCCTGCATAACTTGGCAAGACTCTAACTCAAGATAAAGAATTTTGAAAAGGGCAAGGTGTGCAGCTCAGGGTAGAGCACTTGCAAAGTATGTGTGAAGCCTTGGGTTTGGCCCCCAAGTACCGCAACACACAAACATAAAAACAAGCCTGAAACAATACAAGGTACTCTCTTCTTTCCGTATGGCAGTCAGACTATCTGCCTGGAGCCAGAGAGGCCTGTGTTCAGTCTTTCATGGCCAGGACTATCAGGACCTGGTATGTTGTCCACTAAGACAGGAAGGTATACAAAGCTGACCCTTGAATGGGAGGCAGCTGCGAGTTGTTATGGGAGCTTTCGATTCATCTACCTTAACATGAGAGTGAACCAATCCCTGGAGAAGGACATCATGTTTGGGAGAGTGGCAGGTCAGCAAAAAAAGGAAGATCCTCAATTAGATGGATTGACACAGTGGCTGCAACAATGCGCTTCAACATAAAAATGATTGTATGCTTGGCACAGAGTTGGGGAGTGTTTTGCACTGTTGTACATAGGGTTGCTATGAGTCAGACCCCATTCAACTGCACCTAATAACAACAAACATGAGGGTGACTGTATGTCCTATTTGTAGGTACAGTTCTGGTTTAAGTCTGTGGCCTTGGCAGAACTGTTAATGGAATCTCTTTCTCCAAAGTATCCGCAGTTAGATGATAAGCTATATAATCACCCTACTAATCACAGATGATACTTCCTCTGGGTGGCTGAATTTCAACTTGCCCCAGACCCACAGGCTCCTGGTAGCCTCTCCCTCTGGTCATTTCATCCCTCTGGGGAGTTTTCATGGACAAAGTCCTTTCAAGAGGACTCTGAGCTGGCTCCCCTCCCACATGGTTCATATCTAGCACCGATGGGAAATGGACCTCTTTCCTCACCCTGCAGCTTGCACCTGCTGCCTCTCTCTCTCTCTCTCTCTCTCTCTCTCTCTCTCTCTCCCTCTCCCAGTTTTGGTGATTGAACCCAGGGTCTCACTCATTCTAGGCTCTCTTGCTTTTTTTTTTTTCTTTTCTGTTTATTTTTGTCATTTGTTTTTTGTCTTTTTGGTATTGGGGCTTGAACCCTGGGCATCACACTGCTAGGCAAGCACTCTACCACTGAGCTAAATCTCCAGCCAGGCTCTCTCGCTTTTTAAAGAGTGGAAGTGGATGGCATAATGCTTGCAGGCTTGGTTTTATCATTTCCTGACATGTCTACCTTCATAAGCTTCTATAATGTGTGTTGACTTAGCACTTATTGTCATAGTCTTTGACTTTTGGGAATCTGCTCATCTCCAAAACAATAGAAAGGGTTGAATTTAATATGTAGTTATGTATGATTTAATAAAGAAGGGGAGGTAGCCGGGGTCTACTAAATCCTACAAAGCAGGAGATTCTAGCGGCAGCCATCTGCAACACAATGCTACAGCAGATTCCAGACACGCAGTGTTGACAGTGCAGGAAAGTACCTTAGCAAGTACAACTTTAGTTGGCACTTCCCCCACCATGAAGAAGGCATAGATTCCATCAGGGCTGCTGTTTTCAGTCTCTCTTCATTCCTTCTTGAAGACACTAATGCATGTCACAACTGAAAATATGAAATATGTTTATATTACTCATGCACTGGAAAAGAGGGTCTGTGAAAATTTTATCTCAGCTTTGAATACGTGAATGGGAGGGCCACTTTCAAATCACCCCTCTAGTTGGGGACACATAGCCACATGACTGGCTGGGGCATGCATGGAAGTACCAGCCTTGCTTGTTCTGGTTTTTGGTCCTGGATCCAATGCAAAGAGTAGAGGAGGGGGCAGAGGCAAGCCTTCTCCTCTCCAGATCTCCAAGGCTTCGTGACGGTGTCCTCGGGACCGGGTGGGTGGAAATCCAAGCGTGTGACCATCCAGAGGAATCACTGTGCCCATCCTCATTTTTCCTATGAGTACTTTGGCAAGACTCCTGGGTCTTCAAAGGCTAAAGGCTGCATCAGTAACCTAGCCAGGCTGCCTTTTTGCTCGAGTCTTCCCTGCTACACAACTCAGGCTCTGCAGAGAGGCCACAGAAACAAAGAGGAGCTTTTTACAGTAATCACACTTTTTCCCACAAGCCATGTTTTCATGACAGGTTATTTTTTGTTTTGTTTTTTTGTTTTTTTTTTCCCACAGCACGGTAAAGCAAGCAATTGAACTAACTTGTTCTCAGATCAATAACTTCATTGTGTGCTTCAGGGACCAAAAGGGTTTTTGTTGTTGTTGCTTTTTTTTCCCTCTCTCTCTTTCTCTCTCTTACACACACACACACACACACACACACACACACACACACACACTTTGATTTGGAGAATAAATTAAACCTAGCTATTGGCTGTGAGGGGAAAGAACTAGATAGACAAATCTTTCTTTGGTTAGGATTTAGATTTTCATGCAAATCCATGTGTTTATTACTAAAATTTTTACTAAGTACATATCCAGTAATATACAGGTACTCTTTCAATCCCCCTTCCCATCTCCCGGTAGCAACAGCTGAGTTCCAGACACTAGAACAAATTCTTTGTATTTTGTGTTTTATGCCTGATGTCACTCAGTTGTCTTGCCCATAGGAACAGATGCAAGGTGACTAAGGTACTATCAACTACTGGCAAAGGAAGGGAAACTCAAAAAGGAAGGGGACACACTTACTATGGACAAAACTTCAGATCAAAATTCTGGAATGTCCTGATCTGCTTATGAATTGGGGAAGGAGGTAGTGTTATTTATTTCACTCTTTCACTATTTCTCCTCTGTCCACAGATGCTTTGGACAAACGCTATTCTCAGTTCTGAGCTAGTTTCACAGTAACTGGAGCCAAGACACTTCAACTGGGAAGAATAGTCCTTCCCCCGAAAGATGCGGGGGCATGCAATGTGTAAAAGGGAGCTGGACCCCTGTCACTCAGCTTGGGCCTCCACAACAAAACACCATACCATGGGGGTCTTAAAGAGCATACATTTATTTTCTCCTGGTGCTGGAGATTGGGAGCCTGAGATCAGGATGCCAAAAATGTGATTCTGGGGAAGGCTTTTTAATCTTCCTGCTATGTCCTCACATGGCAAGGAAAGACAGAAAGACAGACATCACTCTTCTCCATATGAATCCTGTCAGTTTAGGGCCCCACGCTAATGACTTTACTTAACCTTGATTACTTCCTAAAGACCCCATTTCCAGATACGGTCACACTGAGGGGTATTAGAGTTTCCAACATATGAATGGGGGAGCACAATTCCATCTAAAGCAATCCCATCCTTACATTAACTCAAAATAGATCTGGCACCTAAATACAAGAGTAAAAACCATAAGACTTTTGGAGGAACATACAGGAGTAAGTCTTCATGAGCTTGGGTTATACAAAAAAGAATTTTAAGAAATGATCCCAAAAGCACAAATGGCAAAAGGGAAAAAAAATAGATGAACTGGACTTGATCAAAATTTCAAACTTTTGTGCTTCCATGGATATGATATCAAAAAGCACAAAGACAGAATGAAAGAGAATATTGCAAATCACATACATAAGGGACTTGTAATTAGACTATAGTAAAGAATAATATACATAACAAGTCGGTAATAAAAGACGAATGATCCAATTAAAACACAAAGACTCTGAATAGATTTCTCATACAAATGGCCAACACGCACTCGAAGAGATGCTCACTATCGTTAGCCATCAGAAAAATGTAGATCAAAACCACAGTGAGGTACCATTTCACACTCACTAGATGATGGTAATCACAAAGATAGATAATAACAAATCAGAATTTTCACTGCTGGGGGAATATAAAATGGCACTTCGGAAAACAGTCTAACTGTTCTTCAAAAGGCTAAACATAGAATTATTATATGAACCAGAAGTCCCACTCCTAGGAGAAATGAAAACATATCCACAGGAAGTTTTGTATATAATGTTCATAGCAGCATTATTCACAAATGCAAAAGAGTGGAAGTAATCCAAATGTCAATTGACACTGCAGGCCCGTGATGCAATTAACAGATGAATAGATCAATATGATGTGGTAAAGCTATACAATAGAATATTATTTGGATATACAGAGTCTAGATTTAAATGTGCAAGAAGAGCCAGGCACAGTGGTGCATGCCTGTGATCCCAGTGACTTGGGAAGCAGAGGTAGGAGAATTACCAGTTTGAGGCCGGAGGGAGCCTGTATAACTTAGCAAGACCCTGTCTCAAGGTAAGAAACTTAAAAAGGGGCTGGGAGTACATATCACTGGTAGAGTGCTTGCAAAGTACGCAAAAGCCCCTGGGTTCAACCCCTTAATACCACACACACACACACACACACACACACACACACACACACACACAAAAAAGAAAAACCCAAACAGTAACAAACAAACAAAAAACAAAACAAAACAAAAAAACTGTGCAGGAAGAGCAACTGTGGGGAGGAAAGAGATGAGAAAGAGGATAGGAGAGGGGACGTGCACATGAGCAATGTGCAGTGATACCCATGTGTGGAAATGTCATCACAAAACCCATTAATCTATACGCTAACTTTTTAAAAAGTACTAATAAAAATAAGAACAATATAATTTGGTCCTAAAAAGGATTAAGTACTAACACATGCTACAACAAGGGTAAACCTTGAAATCATTGTGCCAAGTCAAAGAAGCCAATCATAAAAGCTAAATACTTTATGATTCAATTTATATGAAATACAGAATAAGCCTGCAAAGGCAGAGCCTAGGTTAGTGGGTGGGCTTGGGTGGGGTAGTGAAGTGGAAGAAATAAGGAGTGACTGCCAATGGATATGTGGTTTCTTTCTGAGTGAGGAAAATGTTCCAAAAATGATTGTTATGATGGTGGCACAAATCTGTGTGGAGATACTGAAAACCATTGGAATGTGCATTTCGAATGAGTGAGGGGGATGGCATGGGAATTATATCTCACCAATGTTGGTGTATGTATGTATGTGTGTGAACAACCAAACATATTATATTACCTGAGGTTCAAAACAGAAACAAAATTAAGAAAAAATTTGGAGGTTACACCCAACATAGGGGCTTTCATTCATGTTGGAGAAACCATCAAAATGCCTGAAAGTCAGAAAAACTGATAGGGAAAAGTAGGCTCAAGAAACCAACCCAGAGCCCAGAAGTCACATTAGGTTAAACTGAACAAAATAGTCAGGCGTTATCTTAAATAAGGTGTCAGAGCACAGGGAGATGACCTGTACCAAGCTCTGAGCGCTTCCAGCTAGGAAGGAAATGGCCCACACAGACCAGCCTTTCTTTCTTTCACAGGAAGTGACCTCATTTCTAATAAGTAAGTATAAAGAATAACAATTCTTTTCCCATTTATAAAAACAATACACTTAAGATAATATTAAAAGTACAGAGAAAAAGGAAAAATCACTTAATTTCACCATGCCATGATAAGTACTGGTATTTGGTAGAGGTACTTCCTAGGCACATTTTTTCATATTTTCAAGCTCATACTGTATACACAGAATTTTGTGTCCATGTTTTAATGTATAGTCAAAATGTCCCACTATTTAAAAATTCTCTTAAGTATCACTTTAACCAGAAGAATACACCATAACTCATTTAACTGTTTTCCTAATACAAGGCATTTAGGTTTTTAAATCTTTTACTTTAAAAAAAAAAAAGAGCACAAAGAAGATTTTGAGCATAGATCTTTCCACACTCAAATTTTTCCTAAATATAGTGTTACAGATAAAAAGGTATGAAACTTCCATGATCTTCACAGTACTGATCAGAAATGTTACATTCCCTCATATATTAACAGCAGTATGTGATATACCTGTATCTCTACAAAATTTGAGAGATCTTAAAATTAACTTTTCCCCTTCTAGGAAGGAGCTCTAAGAATTTTCACTATAGCATTATTTATAATAGCAAAACTTGGAAGAAAAGTACCCACTGATAGTGGAAAAGTTACATACCTTATGATGGCTTATTTTTCAGTAATTTAAGTTGTTTCAAAAAATATGAAATGACAAAGCAAAGTGATTTCACAAATTCTTAAATGAAATGACCTGTATGCCAAACACCAAATTCTTACTGAGGTCAGATAATACAGAAACACAACAGCACTGACTACATCTGGGTTGTGGGATCACGGGTGACTTTGGCTTTTTATTTGTATTTTTTTGTGTTTTCCAAAATGCCTCTACTGACAATTGCTGACTTTCACAATTTTTTTTGAAAGTTCATTGATTTCAGTTATTATCCCAGTAGTAAATCCATGGTCCATGAGTATCCTGCATAGACAAGACAGGAAAGGCAGAAGCCTCTGGGTACCACTGTGAAATGCTGCTGTGGATTCCTGCCCTGCCTCTGCTGCTTTCTAAGTGTGTATTGTATTGAGGCCTTGACTAGACTTCATTTTCCTATTGTCACAGGGAAGGTGTCACATGACACGTGCCCTAACGTCCCTGAGTTTGTGTTTCTCAAGAATGTCACCCCTCAGCCAGCTGCACTGCAGGCCCGTGATGCACATTAATGATGGATGCATATCAGGCATCCAGGAAAGGAGTTCTAATGTCTTGCCAAGCACTGGATGATAGGGTGAACCTGGATAAAGCTTGCCTGAGGGAATCTAAACACAGTCCTGGCTTCCAGGACAATGCTCATATTGTAAAATTCTTTGTACAGAAACTGAAATACATCCAACATCCCTGTCACCACCTCTGGGAATTGCCTACTACCCTTCGCCTTGATCTCTGACTCCCAGAATTTCATACTGGATTTCATACTAAGAGCAAAGCTACTGTGGGAGAAAAGATGTTGTTAGATGCCATCAAATTGGGTATGACCCATAGTGATCCTATGTATAGCAGAACAAAACACACCCTGATTCTGTGCCAGGCACATGATCTAATTTATTTAAGCCCATTGGTGCAGACACTGTGCCAATCTATCTAGTGGAGGGTCTTCCTTTTTTTGTTGTTGACCTGCCACTCTCCCAAACATGATGTCCTTCTGCAGGGATTGGTCCCTCCTGACTACATGTCCAAAATACATAAGATACAGTCTAGCCATCCTTGCTTCCAAGGAGCACTCTGGTTACACTTCTTCTAGGACAGATCTGTTGGTTCTTTTGGCAGTTCATGGTATATTCAATGTTCGTCTCCAGCACCATAATTCCAAAGCATCAGTTCTTCTCCTGTCTCCTTATTCAGTGTCCAGCTTTTACAACCACACAATGCCACTGACAATACCATGACATGAGCCAGGCACACCTTCATCTTCAGTGTGACATCTTTACTTTTCAATACTTGTAAGAGATATTTTGCCACAGCTTTTCCCAATACAATGCATCTTTTGATTTCTTCCTTGCTGCTTCCACAGTTGTTGATTATAGAACCAAATAAAGCAAAATCTTGAACAAAGTCAATCTTTTTTCCATTTATCATGAAGTTGCATACTGACCCAGTGGTAAGGATTTTTGTTTTGTTGATGTTGAGTCACAATCCATACTGAAGACTGTGTTCTTTGATCTTCATCAGTAAATGTTTCAAATCTTCTTCACTTTCAGCAAGCGGAGTTGTGTCATCTGTCTAACGCAGGTTGTTAATGTCTTCCTCCAATCCTGATGCCGTGTTCTTCCTCATAAAGTCCAACTTCTCAGATTATTTGCTCAACATATAAATTGAAGAGATATGGTGAAAGAATATAGCCCTGATGCACACCTTTCTGGACTTTAAACCAAGCAATGTTTCCTTGGGGAGAAAAGATAGCCTAAGAAAAAAGTAGCACTGACGGACAACTAAAGGTAGTGGTGTAGTCTGAACTTTCTGGTCTGTAAGTCATTCATAATGACTCACTCACTGGCCAGGCAGTGGTAATGAACTGAATTACTAGGAACCCAGAGCTACAATGTTGGCAATGTAATCCTTGATTTGAGAAGCTCAAATGATGCTGAGATGCATGTATAATGAGGTTAAAAAACAAACAAACAGAAAAAAAACCTACATTTGTCCTGGCTTAAAAATTAGTGGCAGTTGGCTCCCAAGGATGGAAAGTCAAGTTGATTGACCATATTCTTTTCCTTCCCAGGTCATTGCCATAACATATTTATATTTTTTCTCACACCCATGGATACAAGTGGCCAGAAATCCCACAAAGTTCTGCTCAGCAGACTCTGCCCAGTGTATGTGTCAGGAATGATGCTGCACAAGGAACTGCCTCAAAACCAGTGGCTTAAACCAACAAGGATTTAGTGTCACACTCTTGAGTCTGGAAGATTGACTATGGTTTAGCTGCTCCAGGCTGGGCAAGGCTGTGGTTCAGCTGTCCTCAGCGCCAGCCTGTGCTGGGCTTCAGCCTATAAATTGGGCTGTAGCAACCACCCAGAGGAGTTCTCATGATGGGTCACCGAGGTACAGAAAGGCCAAGCGTTCATGCACAGGCACTTCTCAAGTCTTGGTTCTGTCACATCCACTAGTATTCTCCCTGGCAAAATCCTAAGTGACAGGAAGTAGCCTCCACTCACCATGAGGCCATCATAAGTGTGTGATGAGTAATTCCCCCTACAGTGCTGTGAAGAAGTGAGAACTAGAATTCTGTTTTCCACAGTGAGGCTCAGATCTGCACATATCCACGAATTGGTCTTTCTGTGACTACTTTTGGTTTCCTTTTCTGGCTTTCATGACAATGCCTGGGCCCCTACAGTAGGGTCAAGAGGGCAGTATTAGCCACCTAAATGGAAAAGGAAAAACTTTTTTTTTTGGAAAGGTGCTGCCCAACCTGCTGTGTGCCAAGACATCTCTATTCATTAGAAGGGGACAGGATTATGCAATATAACTGTGTATAAAGAACTTGGAGGCACAAAGAGATGAAATACATTTAGCAGTTTGAACTAGAAATGAAGTTCAAATAATTTCAACCAAAACATCCCAAGCAACAAATATACTCCTGAATCTGCTTTTTCTTATTTTTACTATTTTATCACAGAAGCATTTGTAGTAAAAATATCAATCCTATGAGTAGAAAACAAAACCACCCACTCACTGGCCAGGCAGTGGCAATGAACTGAATTACTAGGGACCCAGAGCTACAATGCTGTCAACCCACTCCTTGATCTGAGAAGCTCAAATGATGGTGAGATGCGTGTATAATGAGGTTTAAAAAGAAAAAAAAAAAAAAAAAAACTCTTCAAGTATTTTTATAGCCGAGCATTAGAAATAAAAAAGTGACACACTACCCAGTCAATGTAGTAACATTAAGGCTCTGGAATTAGCCCACTTGAACACCAGAAATTCTTATCTTTACCACTTAACTTTCTTATCTTTAATTCTTATCTTTAATTCTTATCTTTAATTCTTTCTTGTCTTAAATTCTTACCTTTATCACTTAAATGCATAGATGAGCCCTCTGCTATGAACTTTTTGAAATGTTTATAGCATATTCTTATACGCTATTTATTTTTGCAAATATTGGGTCTTCTAGGAGGTGCTATTTTTCACATTAGAGCAATTTTCCTTGTCAACAAAGATATGACTATATGATGATTTTCAGTTATGCCTTGCATTTCATTTATGAGTTACTGTAACTGGTTAAACCAATGCCCTATTGACAGAAGTTTAGGTTATTTCCAATTTTTCAAAATTACTTTTCTCATGCATAATAACCCATGTCACATCATCTACAAATGGGCACATTTATTTTCATTTTCAGATCTAAGAAATTTGAGCAGTGCCATGTTGACAATAAATAGAACCACCCTTGTGGTGTCAGAATGTGGGCAGCAGGAGAGGAAATAGCGTGGTTGGGTGGAGATTAGTCATTTTCGAAAGAGCATGTATGTTGATGGCAATCCACTCAAAATTTTATAGAGGCAGGTTAGTTTCAGCACCCAGCTTAAGTTTCGAGTCAGCATTCACATTCCTAAATTCAGATGTTCATCTGACACCCTCAGATCTGCCAACCAGGCTACAGACAAAAGAAGACCAGGCCTCCTCATGGGCTCTTGGCAATCTTGCCCTTGGAGTCACTTCTGGAAGAGAAAGGAACCCCTGGGATCCTTGTACCACTAGGACAGAAATGCCACCTGGCTCCTCAGCCCACCTCCCTCCCCATGGCAGGGGAGACTGGCCCAGGCATTACTACATGGGTCAGGCACAGTTCAAAGCCAGCATCAGCTGGTGATCAGAAGCTAGGCCAGGCATTTAAGGGAAAGCTTTGCAGGAAGTAAGCCAACAAAACAGCACCAGAGACAGAGGAACCATTCCTTCTCCAACTCTCCTCCCCAAGAGGTGTCAAGGTGACACAGCCTTGAGAAAGCAGATGTTGAAATTATTACTGTGGGGCCCTTTAACCCTGGGGTTGGAACCCCAAACCCCCACTGCTGGTGAGTGCAACGGAGACACAGCCACTCCGGGAAGGTTTCAGAGAACGAACTCAAATTTTATTTAACGGCTCAGCCTTATATGCAGTTGCTTACATATTCTCTATGTGGCATTGCTCAGTGCCCCCTCCACCTATGGGGGGGACATGGTGGCAGGAAACTCTTCAAGGCCACACCCAGAAGACCCCCGGGGAGTGCCATCTTGTCTTCTAACCTCTAGGCCAGGACAGGTGTGCCTCATCGGCCTTCTTTTAGTCCTAGGCATGCCTCAGGACTCGAGATGAGGTAGATAGGCTCGAACCCAGGGTCTCTTAGGGTCGTGGTCCTGTGGATTCCACCCCACATCTTCCCCCTTCCACCTATGCCTCATCCCTACAATTACTGCAATGAAACAGAATTATTTTGGTACCAGAAGAACATATTCTCTTCGCTCAGCCTTGCTTTTCCCTAGATTTATTTTCATTCCTAGCCAAAGTAAACCAAGATTGTCCAGCAAAGTACATGCTTATCCAAAGACTGTAGTACCAGACAGAAATTAGAATGCTCAACTCACCTGGTAGACCATTTTATAGCTTTATATTAATCCTCTGAACCTTGTTATATTATAATGTTGTTGTTAGGTGCCATTGAATCCACCCTATGTACAACAGCAAGAAACACTCTGTACCACTGTGCCATGCCCGGCATTATGTCAGTGCTTCTCGGCTATTCATAGGGTTTTTGATGGCTGATTGTTTCAGGAGTAGGCTGCCAGATCCTTCTCCCATTGTTTCACTGCTTGGGATTGAACTCAAGGCCTCAGAACACGTAAAGCAGCACTCTACCAACTGAGCTAAACCCCAGCCCATGTTGTAATATAGGGTTAAGATAATAGATTTATGAATGCTACCCTTGAGGACCAACATCTTTATGCTTCATCAGCAGTGGAAGCTTCAGGGAGCGCAACTGACTTGCCCAGAGCTCCACAGAGTTGGTAGCAGAGCCTAAGACTCTTGGCCCCCAAGTACTCTGTCCAGACTCCAAGCCAGTCCTCCAGCCCTTTTGCCTGAGTGCCTCCTGGGGATGTCATGAAGATAAATTACTTTCTAGCTGTAGGGTTCTGCAGTCATTTGGATAAACTTGCTGCATGTCTGTGTACCTGGCAGGCCCCATGGAAACTACAGCTGGGAAGAGATGAAGCAGCCCACTTTGGTTATAACCATGGATAGCCTCCTCATCCCTAGCACTCCACTCTCTGGGCAACCTAGCAGGTAATTTGTGAGACAGTATAGAGGATTTGTCCTTATCTATCAGTTAAGCTAAAAGAACAGTTTATTTTATACCCCTAAACTTTATAGGAATAGAACACAAGCTGCAAAGGCAGCAAGAACAAAGGAAGAGACTAGAGACATACATTTTTCAGAAATTTTAAGCCATGGAAGAACAAAAAATTTTTTTTCTTCAAAGGAAATTTAGGGGCAAGGGATTGAAATACATGCAAAGCTTATTTTTAGTGCCCTTTACGGATATAAAGTCATGCTGTTTAGTTTAGGAACAAAAAAATGCATTATGTATAACTTGTTTCAGTCATAAAATTACCATGTTTTGTATATTGATATATTTAGACATTGGGAGATGTGAAAAAAGAGTTTTTCTGATTTCTCTCCTGGTTATTTTCTTGGGCAAAAGAGGTTTGGTTTTTTTTAAGTCCTCACTGAGAAAACTTTTCAGAATTTTCGGAAAAGTAACGGATTTTAGACTCTTTACTTCTCCCAAACTGACTTCAGATCTTCAAGTCCTGAAGTCACTGGATTCACATGTGACCATCCAATGGTCTCTTACTAGACAAGACCCTAGAACAACTTTCTTTAGTCATGGTGACCTACTGCAGAACTTTAAAAAGTCTAGTTTAGAATACCACAAGTTGAAATTCACTTTGCCCTGCAAAGCAAATCTTTTTTGTTCTTCCCACTGCCTCACTACCCAAAGCACATTTCTAGAAACAAACCAGAAAAGACCAAGTCATTTCGTTTGGAATTTACATGAGTACAGACTCTCTCTCTGCAAAGTCTATAAATGGTTGACTGTCCCTTGCTTCTCCCACAATTGATGGCCTAAGATCTAGTTGTTACACTTCACAATATGCCTTCACATATGTGTGATTGCCTGCTCAATGTCTGTCTTCCTCACTAGATTATAGATCCATCAGGGAAGGAACCGAACCTTCTTTGCTAACTGGTTTGTTGTCAGCCTCTATCAACAATGGGAACAGAGCAGCAAATACATGTTCTCACCTTTCAGAGACAGCTCTTGTTATGAGAATTCCCCTCTGTGTACTGAACTTATATTGCTCTCCTAGAAACTTCCATCCACTGGCTGGATTCTCCCTCCCAGTCCATCTAGATCTTTCCAAAGAGAGCCCTTTAAACATGTGAAAACATTATGCCACCAACAATTCTTTCCTTTAGGCTAAATATCTTCAGTTTCTTCAGCTGTTTCATAAGTGATATGGCTTTTTAGGTCTTTCATTACCTCAGACATTCTTCTCTGAAGATATCATTGCTCAGGTTCTATAGACCCGCATGGCTAAAAAAGGAGCCATTATTAGAAGGGAAGCTTATTGGCATATTAAATTACCTCTCATCAAACTGGTTCCAGGGCTGAGATTTAACTCAGTTGGTAGAGTGCCACTCTGCACTCTCAGAGGACCAGTTTTGATCCCCAGCACCACAAAAACAGAAGAAGGATGTGGCAATCCACTCCCAAAGCAATCCTGAAACAGCCATTAAAAACCCTATGAGGGTTGCTATGAGTCGGACTCAACTTGATGACACTTAACAACAACAAACTGGTTCCAAGGTCTGAGACTAAACTGGGAATCTATAATGTTCTTCTTGCTGATTGGTGGAAACTTTGAAATATCTCCTAAAATACATTCTTCTCTCCCTGTATGTCAATAGAACTCTCAGTTTTTCATTGGACATATAGCTGCCTACATTAAAGGGCATGTTCTCAACTTCTTTCATGGTTAAGTGTGGTCATATGGAAAAGACCCCGTGGATGGAGTGAATTGGAGTGCATTGAGCAGACACTGAGAAGTTTCCCTAAGAGATAGCATACCTACACCCCTTACCCAGCTTCTTTACATCCCTTCTGTTCTTTTCCCTTGATTGTGAATGTCCTATCTTACACAAGGAGCCCAAGGTCCTGCATGGATGAACAATAAGGCAGAGGGACTCAGTGTCCCAACCATCCAGCAGTGTCCTCAACCAAGACTTTTCTGTCTACAAGAGAAATAAACTACTATTGTACTTAAACAATCATTATGCTGGTATTTTTGCCCCCCCAAAACTAAACCTGTTGGTCTATTGCTGCCTTCAATCTTATTCAAGTAGTTTTGCATTTAAGCAGAATATGTTGTTGCATGCCATTGAGATGAATTCAACTCAAAGCAATTCTATGTACAACAGAACAAAACACTACCCAACACTGTGCCATGCACACAATCTTTTTATGTTTGAGCCCATTGTTGCAGCTACTATGTTTCTTCTCATTTGAGTCATGCCACATAAGCAAAAGGAAGTCCCAGGGGTTTTACTTCATTCCAGTCGTTAAGACTCACTCTACTTTGAAGAGGCAACTCTTCCCCACTCATTTCTTGAATGTCTTCCAGCCTGAGGGTTCATTTTCTAGCACTATATTTGACAGTGTTTCTCTGCTATTCATAGGGTTTTCAATGGTAATTGTTTTGGGAGTAGGCTGCTGGGTCCTTCTCCTTAATCTGTTTTAGTCTGGAAATTCAGATGAAACCTGTCCACCATGGGTGGCCCTGATGGTATCTGAACTACCGGTGGCATAGCTTTCGAATGTTCACAGCAACACGCAAGCCTCCACAGTACAACAAGCTGACAAATACATGCAATTTAAATATATACTTGCAAGTTGATACCTTTCCCAGTGTTTGCTACACTGCTGACAGTGAGGGTAGGAAGGGAAGCATATTATTGTGGCTTGACTGAAAAGAGCTTTCCAAGAGCTGATTTTCTGCCCAGCCAAAAATATAAAGAAAAAAAAAAAAGGAGAAGATGTCAGTATAAGAGAGGAAAGTACAAATCAGACATATCCAACCCACAGCCCACAGGCCACATGCAGTCCAGGACAGCTAGTAATACAGCCCCACAGCTTTATGTTGTTCTCATTTCTCTAAACTTTATAATAAAAAATTATTTTTAAAAAGGAGTTTTTTTGTGTATATACACTAACTATACCATATAATATATGTGCAACCCAAGACAATTCCTCTTTACTTGCAGCCCAGGAAAGCCAAAAATTTGGACACCCTGGCATAGATCATATTTTGCAAAAGAGAGTATACATTTATATTCTTCTCTCTTCAATAAAGTATTGAAATAAAATGGACATTTTCAAAATTACTTAATGAGTCAGAACATAGCATCAGATAGAGCAGCCAATCCATTTGACCAATTGGCTGATTCTAGAACACCTGGAGAGATGCTCACAGCCACTGGGAAGGTGAGTGGTAGGAACGCTACCCTGGTGCACATATTGCTGAGCCCAGGGAAAGGACCAGTATCTATGAGGATGCTCTCTTCATGAGTAGAGGCAATAATCTCCTGCCGTGTGGAATTTCAGCCTGCATGTGCCATTTCCTGGTTTAATGTTAGTATCGCTAGCTCTTCCTAAAATTAAACTTCTACTACAAAACTATAAAAATGGTTTTTAAAAAAGTATTGGCAACAGGCAGATTATAGTAGCTTCATATTTTAAAGTAACTTCAGATATTATGCTTCCACTTGGAATGTAGGAAATCATGAGGAACCATCACCCCTACCCCACTTCCTGGTTGAAAAGAAGCTAAAGAAGCCACTAGACATCGTTTTAAAATCCATCAAAGAGCTGAGGACACAGAGAAATCTAAATGTATTCCAAAAAGTGATAAACACTTTCTAGGAAAGAAAAAATTCATGGCTGCTTTCATCCCTTGCAGAGTAAAGAGGAGGAATCTGCTATAGAGATAAGGAGAAATTAGTCAAACTTATAATAAACTTTTAGCTATGCAGGAGTGAACATGACAGATGAGAATATCAAGGAGCTGTAGCCACAGTCGGCCTCTACCCAAGTCTTCTCCCCAGGCCTCCACTGAGTGCATGAGGCTGGTCAACAAAAACCTGGAGGGAAAGCTAATCATTTGAGAGAGCCACATACCCTAACCCACCTCCTTTCTCAGCACGGTGCCTTTTCCAAGTGCAAGGCAGCGGCCTGCTAAAGGCACAAGACAGAGCTAGGAAGTTGAAAGAACACAGCCAAGACACCCCAACTCCACTGAGTACTCAGTGGGCAGCAATCTTCCTGAGGTTTAAAGGGGTCTAGAGAGCTGAAAGATCTCCCTCCCAAGTTGTCCAGGCCTTCATTGGTTGCAATGCAGACCCTGCTAAAGGCTGGAGCATAGTTCATATTTTGCAAAAGAGGATATACATTTATATTCTTCTCCCTTCAATAAAATATTGAGATATAATGAATAATTTCAAAATTACTTAATGAGTCCAGAACATAGCACCAGACAGAGCAGCCAATCCCTCTGACCCATTCACTGATTCTAGAACACCTAGAGAGATGCTCACAGCCACTGGGAAGATGAGTGGTAGGAACACCATAAAAATACCTCCTGATCTTTACCAGGTGAACTTCACCAGCCCTCCAAGGATGGGAAAAATCCCTGGAAAATACTCTGGACTTTACCCAACAGCCTTGCCAGGCACAGGGAAGCCAATGGAGAGAAGTCTCCTGAGGAACAGAAAGCTAGAAGAGCAAAGAGCAAAGAAAACTCTCAGGCATCCAAAAAGCTGGCAGATGACTATAAAACAGAACAAAGTGAAGAAAATCAAAAGTTTTCAAGTTCTAAGCACTGCTAACAGGAAACTCCTGCAGTTAATTGTGAACAGAATCTAACTAAAGCTACAATACAGCCCAGACTCAGTCTGATTATAGAGTAGCTTAACTCAGCCTCCCTTCTGGTGGCCTGATAAACGACGGTGCACACCTCTTTCTGGGGATAAAAATCACCTATTTTAATCTACAGCTCTTTCACACACAATCAAAAATTTATAAAATGTGCAAAGAAGCAAGATAATGGGACCCAGGGTCAAGAGAGGAAATCGTCATTAGAAAGAGATCCAGAGATGACCCAGATGTTGGAACTATCAGATGCAGAGTTCAAAAGAATTATGACAAATATATTAAAAGATATTACAGAAAATCTGGATAAGAGTGAATGGATGGGGAATTTCAGGAGAGAGGTGAATTTTTCAAGAAGTAGAAATGTTAAAAAAAAAAAAAA
>VMDO01032369.1:0-19076 GCA_007922755.1 Pedetes capensis | reverse complement strand
ATACTGCACAGCAGAGGGGCCAGGCTGCTGCATGTGCATCGGCTGTTAAGAGAACAGCATTGGATCCGTGATTCTGAACTTCTCAGTGTACTTGAGATTCACCTGGGCAGCTTTTATGACGAGTCTTTGTCTGTGCCTTGCTCCAAAAAATTCTGACTCTATTAATCTGAATAGGGCCTAGGCATTGATATGCTTTTAAAACTCCCTAGATGATTGTATTGGTGGGTAGAATCAGAATCATTACAGGCCAGAGCATAGAAAGAGGAGAAAGGGGAAGAGAGGTGAAGGGAGAGAGAGAAAGAGATAAATAAAAAGAGAGACTACAATTTTTCCCTATATTAATTCAATATTTACTGCATCAAATATTTACTTAATACCTACTTTATACCAGACACATCTAGACACTGAACACATATTTATGATTAATACAGACAAATTTTTTATTTTTCTTAAGCTTATGTTTTAGTTAGAAAGGCAGACAATAGTGAAATAAACATTTCCTTGATTTTTTTTAGTTTTATTAAGGCTTAATTTACAAATAAAATGTGTATATTTATGATATACAACATGATATTTTGAAATGTATATCCATTGGGAAAGGATCAAATCAATCTAATTAACATATCCATCATATCACATACTTATCATTTTGTGTGTGTGTGGTAAGAACATTTATGATCTACCCTCTTAGCAATTTCAACTGCACAATATTTTATTACCATCACTTTCTGCACCTGGCTGATTTTGCTTAACATGATGTCCTCCAGGTTCTTCGATGTTGTCTCAAGAGACAAGAAAAACACATGTCCCTGGGTCACCCTCCTAAAGAGGATCCACCCAAGGAAGTGATTTCCAAGCGTGGACACACAGAGGCCACTACTGCTTTGAAGGTGGAGCCTAAGCAGCAATGGAGACCTCAGGATGTTGGAGATGCCAGCAACATAAAATGTTTACAGAGGAAAGCTCCTGGCCACAGGTAGAGCCAGCCCAAGAGGGCCATATGGTCTGCAAATGTATGAGATCCTAGATTCAATAGGGGTGAAAATGCTCAAATCCTTTCAAGTCCAGATGATGCCACTGAGTGTGCTAGATGCCAAACCTGGAACTACATGGTTTGTGTGCTCAGCTGGGTTTTGGTCATGCTTTGGCTCAATCTTTCCTTCCTGTGCCCTGGTTCCACCCCTTTAGAATGGAAATGCTTACTCTATGCCATTTTATATTGGAAGTATGTAACCTGCTTTTTGTTTTGCAGTAGCTCACAGCTATTTTTCTTTGTAGTAGCTCACAGCTAAATTTTCTGTGAGGCTCTGTGATGACTCTGAGCTTGCACTTCGGAGCACAGTTGAGAGTTTGGGGACTCTTGAATTTGGACTGAATTCATTTTGCATTTTAAGATGGCTGTGAGCCTTTTGGGGCCAGAGATGGAGTGCTATGATTTGCATCTAAAATGTCCCCCAAATGTCATGTGTTTGGATGTTTGCTCCCCAACTGGTGGCACTGTCTGGGGAAGCTATGCAGCTTTTGGAGGTGGGACATAGCTTTGTAGAAGTAGGTCACTGGAGTTTAGCCATTGGAAGTTTAATGTGGGCCCCCAGTTTCTGTAGCTCTACCTCCTGATCACCAAGATGTAAGAAGGTCCTTTATCACAGGCCTTACCATCTGCTCTGCATCCATGCCTGCCTGCTACTAACATTCCTGCCTCTATGCACTGAAGTCATCTAAACCATAAATTCTAACAAATCTTTCCTCCCATAAGCTTCTTGCTGTTCAGATATTTTTCCGCAGTGAGGCACATGCTCACTGATATAGTGGATATTACAATTTCCTACCATTTCCTCCTCTCCACATCCTGACCAACACTTACTATCTTTGTTCTTTTGATAATAGGTGTTCCAAGTAGTGTGAGGGCATATTTTACTGTGGTTTTATTTTACAGTTCCCTGAAGACTAGTGATTTTGAGTATTTTTTTTTAAATGCATGTTGGTCATTTGTAAGGCCTCTTTTATATTTCTCTGATTTTCAGGCATTTAGAAATATATTTTCAAATATTTCTAAAATGTTATGAAGTTTATAGTGAATGTGAATAAGAAGTCATGGCAACATAATAGCTACTATACTATATTTTTTTCTAAGACGGTGAATAGAAAATAGAATAATGATACATCTTACATGATGTATGAGAGCCTGGATTCAATGAAACATTTTGATATAATTTCAGAAAGAGTCAAGGAAACCAACTTCTTCATAATCAGTAAAATTTGAATCACATTTAAAATATCCATTAACAAAGCAATCATTAGTATATATTCTTTTGGTTAAACATAGTGATCCCTTCATCAAGGTTTTACTACACTGGACTGACATCAAAGTTTTACTATACTGGACTGCCCCCATAGTTCCTACATATTTTACTAAATAAATATTGTGAGGTTTTTAAACATATGGTATCAGCCAGGCATGGTTGTGCATGCCTATAATCCCAGTGACTCAGGAGGTGGAGGCAGGAAGATTGAAAATTCAAAGTCAGAAGCAACCTGCATAACTTAGAGAGATCCAGTCTCAAGGTGGTGTTGTAAGGTGCTGTTGGGTCAGCTCAGACTCATAGCAACCCTATATATAACAGAAAGAAACACTCCCCAACACTGTGCCATGACCAGCACTATGTCAGTGCTTCTCTGCTATTCATGGGGTTTTGGATGGCTGATTGTTTAGGGAGTAGGTTGCCAGATCCTTCTCCCATTTTTGTGATGCTGGGGATCCAACCTGGATCCTTAGAGAATGCAGAGCAGCGCTCTACCAACTGAGCTAAACCATACCCCTAAATTCAGAGTAAGTACATAATAAACCGGGGGGGCTGGGATTTGGCTCAGTGGGTAGAGCGCTGTGCTGCAGTCTCTGAGGTCCTGGGTTCGATTCCCAGCACCGCAAAAATGGGAGCAGGGCCTGGCAATCCACTCCCAAGGCAATCCCAGAACAGTCAGCCATTGAAAACCCTATGAGGGTCGCTATGAGTCGGATACCGACTCGACGGCACCTAACAACAACAACAACATAATAATAAACCATCATCGTTATTACATTCATGATAGCAAAAATATCAGCCATTTATTCATTCTAACAGATAATTTTTGAGACTCATTGCTTAGATACTAATTGTCAATATGATGTCCAAGAAAGCAGGCATTTTTCTTGTTCATTACTACATTCCTAAATTCTAGAATTGTGCTTGACACATATTTGGATAAATATTTATTGAACAATTTCACTGATCATTATAACAGTATATATAATTTTTAATTATCTATAATATTTAAGATATTTTACCATAGACATAATTAATTTTTATATATTAGTATATATTTGCATGCAAGTATATCACTGTGATGTCTAATCACATCAGATCACAGGAGCTAAGCAGAGTTGAGCCTGGTTAGTACTTGGATGGGAGATCACTTGGGAATACTGGGTACTGTAGACTTAGGAGAATGACCTGGCAGCTCACTTCCAAAAAACAATCAGCCACTGAAAACCCTATGAATAACAAAGAAACACTGACAATAGTGCCAGGCATGGCACAATGTAGGGTAGTATTTCGTCTGTTGTACATAGGGATGCTCTGAGTCAGACCCAATTTGAAGGCACCTAACAACAATAACAAGAAGTATTTATTTATAACTCAAAGATATTTGATCAGCAGTTCAAGCATTCTAATGAAGACTACTCATTCCAGAGACCATTATTTAATATTTGAAAGATATTGATCAGGAATTCAGATTCCAGGAGGGTCTATACCAGTGTTTGAAATATCACTGTGACTTTTCACTAAGGAATTCACTAATTAGTGTAAAGAACATTTAGTGGTCATTTCTCATTGCTGAAATGAGTGATGATTTGAATATGTTGATCAATTAGAAATAGTCTATGGACACCTGAAAACTTGCCTGAAGGTTATATTTAAATCTGGAAAACCCAGTAGTCTAACACCTCTGGGTTAGAACTTTAGATTTCATCATTGTTTCCATCTATAAGGGTCCTCATCTTTTAGGATATTTTTTAATGTCTTCTCTCTGAGTGAAAACTTCCAAGAAAACTGCTGTGAGGTTACCTACTGAATGATAGCTGATAGACAGCTATCATTCCTGACTGCCAAGGAATGTTTGAATGATGGTAGACATCTGTGTGAGCCTTGCCATCATTGCTCCAGATCCCCTGACACAGAGGTAGCTGGAGAGTGGTCCTAATCACAGCAGGTTATCAATATCCACCTAAATGAATTGACAATTACAGGGACTATCCTCACTGAGGTGTGACTGCAATAGAAAGCTATCAGTATTACCCCACTTTACCTAACATAGGGCTCCAAAAGGTGTACCTTATCAAGGTGTCAAAAGGGAAAGATGGGATGGAAATGCGAGTGTCACTGTAACACCCCTTTCTTTGCATCTAAAGCATGTGAAAAAAGATAGGATACAAAACTATTATTCTAACCACATGAGAGGAAGACAAACAACAAAAATAATTAAACAAAAAACCCACCAAGACAAAAATTGAGCATTAAGAAAAAAACTAAAAGAAATTATGCAAAAATATTACTACTAGTGGGATTACAGGAAGTTGTTTTTCTTTCTCCTTTACTATACAAAATTTCTACAACTGGCATGTATGCATTTAAAAAAGACAAAAAAAACCCCTTAAACTTTATTTGATTTCTTTTAATAAACAATTCTGGCCCGGTGCGATGGTGCACACCTGTAATCACAGTGATTTGGGAGACAGAGGGAGGAAGAATGCAAGTTCCAGGCCATAGGCAGCCTGTGTAACTTAGCAAGACCCAGCCTCAAAATGCATGTAAGAAATGGGCTAGAGGTATAGCTCAATAGTTAAATGCTGCAAAATGCTTACATGAGGCCCTAGCTTCAACTCCTCAGTACTGAAAAACCAAAACCAAACAAACCAAAACAACTTTTCTGGCTGAAGCAAACTCTTCTCTTAGTATTCCTTGAAATAGGGTATATAGGGATAGCAATATACTGATAGGCCAAGCAACTCTTCTTACACCAAACCTTTGAGGTTTATTTATGCTATGGACTCAAAAGTTTTGAAATACAAAGAATCTCTGCCATCACATTGTTTTCCTACCACTGATGATTTTAAAATTTTCTATAAGTCGTTTCTTAAACACAGAATATTGGTTTTAGTGACTAAAACAAAGTGTTATTATTTCCAAAGCACATCAGAAAAAAATGTGGAAAAGGAATAGAAATAAATCAAACCTTTATGTTCCACTTTAAATTTCCTTTTGCATATTTTATGTGAATATAATAATAAACTGCGTTACAAATCTTGCTAAGCATACTCTGGATGAAAGAGCAGGTTACATTTATGTTTCCTTGCTGTTGTTAATAACAAGAGAGCAATAGTGTATTTCACTTGAGTTCTGTCTGGTCTTTTTAGTGGGTAAGTTGGAACATGATAAATATATGTATAACTGAGATTGTGGATAAATAACTCCAGTACAGTGATACTTATTTTCTAAAATTGTTTGCAGTACAGCAATTGTTCACTGAGCTTTGCTCAAGTTACATTTTGATGTGTGAGAGGTTTTAAAATGTGGTCTTTTGGTTATGTAAGAAAATGTAAGCCAATATGCAGGTTTTTGTTTGTCAAGTAAAGGGTGGTAGACTGGCCCCTTCTCTGCCTCTCTGATTCTTCTCTCTATGCTTACACATGTGTACGATTATCTAAGGTTTATGTTTTTGTATGTGTGATGGAGCCACATTTTGGATTATTTAAATTTATTCTGATATTGGCAACAGAAAGCAACCCCATAACCATACTGTTATAGTACAAATTACTAGAATTGCATTGTCCTGCCTGGCCAATGTCATTGCGACTATCTCTATTTCTTCAATATGAAAGTAAATTTGTGTATCAATTATATTATCAGCCTTACACAGTAACTGAAGCCTGCAGCCGTAGTCCTGTGGCATCCAGTCCCATCAAATCTCAGAAGCTAAGCAGGTCAGGCCTGGTTAGTACTTGGATGGGAGACCATCTAGGAACACCAGGTGCTGTTGGCTTGGGAGAAGGACCTGGCAACCCACTTCCAAAAATCATCCGCCATTGAAAACGCTATGAACAGCAGAGAAGCACTGACAATAGTGTTTCTCCCTATTGTACTCGGGGTCGCTCTGAGTCTGATTCTGACCCGATGGCACCTAACAACAACAGCACAACCACATAGTAACAGAAGGACGAGTGCCTATTTTTATAGTACTGGTGGTGATTATCAGATATGGAGCAGCTCGTCTGAGACTGACAAAAATTAATTAAATTACTTTTCAGAACTGCTGGGGAGAGAGGCTGGGGCGTCAGAGGCAGATCTGCGGGCAGATCAGAAGAGCAGCTTAAGCCAGCTTGGACCACTCTATTCTCTATTAGAGTTTCGAGAACAAAGATGTTTAAAGCTACTTGTTCTAGAATGGGGTAATATAAACCAGGATAAAGACTGTCTTTGGTCTGCTTGAGTAAAAAAAACTTCTACTACCTAGGATGCTACATAGCCGCTCATCATTTAACTGAAGGGGCCCTTTTGAAAATTTCCCACATAAAGTCATATTTCCTTAGAAACACGGTTATAGAACACTTGAGGTCCATTTCAACGCTGCTTGATACCTATCCAACCTAAAACACAAAAGAAAAGAAAACAAAAAAGAAGTTTTATACTCTAATGAAAGCTTGGCTAATTTTTTCTTAAATAACCATAGAAGAAAGTCCCTTGATCTTTTAGATGTAAATTCATCTGATTAGTTTTCAGTGTACCTTGTTTTCTGTTTCATTAAAGTTGGAAGAACTTTCAAATTATAATTAATTTGCACCTTGGGTTTTCTTTTAGTAAAGTTAATAACAGTATCTTAAAAATATATTATAAGTTTTGCTTGCTTTACAGAAAGTTTTTGTATATGTGTATGTTGCATTATTTGTTTTAAATGAAGATTAATTTCCTGTTCGCAAAGCATTTGTTAAACTGTACTGAGGTGCAATTACAGCAGTTGTTGCATAGTTCTTGCTGAATAAATTATAAGTCCCTTGAGAGGAGAGATCATTTTTTGAATTTTTAGTCTGTATACTACCAGTGATAGTCATAGTACATAGCTGGGTTTCAAAAAAAAATCTTGCTCAATTGAATCAAATTTACACATTTAAAAAGAAAACAAAGGAAGAAGAAAAGAGAGGGAGAGAGAAAGTTTGCAGAGAGGCAGAGAAAAGTAGCCAAGATATTTAACTGGGGATGTCCTTTTAGAAAAGATCTAAGGCCTGAACTACTTTGCTTGTTAAATAAATAATCTTTTTATAGCCTTCAGATGTGGGAAAAAAAGTGATGGGCTTCCAGTATAGCAGGAAAACTTGACTTGAGATAATGCAGAATTTCTTGACTATAGAAATTTTTTGAATGATAGCACAAAATAAATGAAATATTTCTATGTTTTTGACATCCATCATTCATTGGGGACAAGATTGAGCTGGATGCAAAAAAGTTTACTTCAAATGTAATGGAGGAGAGAGAGAAGATTCCTGGAGAAGCAGGCAATTAAAATGGGACTTGAAGAATATTATGGGCATTGACCCCTCAAAGGGCTGAGGTTTAGCTCAGTTGGTAGAGTGCTTGCTCTGCACACTCTGATGCCCTGGGTGCGATCCCCAGCACTGAAAAAATGGGAGAAAGACCTGGCAGCCCACTCCTGAAACAATCCCAAACAATTAGCCATTGAAAACCTTACGAATAGCAGAAAGCACTGGCACAGTGCCAGGCATGGCACACTGTCAGGGAGTGTTTCATTTTGTTGTACATAGAGTCACTATGAGTTGGATCCGACTTGATGGCACCTGATAACAACAATAGGCCCCTAAAAGAGAAAGAAAATGAGAAGGAGGAGAAAGAGAAGGAAAAGGAGAAGGCATGGAAGGAAATAGGAGCAAAAGCATAGGATTGAACCTAAAACAGCCAGTTCCCAGGACAGACAGGATTGGGGCCAAGGTCTGTATTTGAACCCAAGTCTGTCAGACCGATGTCATTTTCTTTCTGGAGCTTCAAACATTGCTTTAGATGCTCAGACCTCAACTGTGGGGGGTTTTCTTGAGTCTTGTAGAGTCAGAACATGAAGGACAAATGGAGATTTCTTCGCATAGAATTTCTAAATGGAGAGGAAAGAGAGAGGGGAAGCACTGATACCCAAGCCTCCCAGGTTGTAATTGTCTGTTGAGATCCTCTGCTCTCCCCTCTTCTTTAAAAAGTGTGCCAAAGTTCAGAGAGATTAGACAACTTGGACAACAGAGATCCCCAGTCAGTGACGGAGCTAAGCCTGCCTGGTCCTTTGCCTTGTGGTTCTGGTATCTCTCTAGAGAAAGAGACGGAGCTCTATCATGGAAGAGCCCAGATTGGAGAGGGCCAGTGGGGCTGGATTCTAATTGTCTCCATTCCTCCTTGCTGTGTGAGGAAGGGGATTTCAATGAGCTAGAGTCATTTCTTTACAGACAGAGATAAAATACTGTAGTAGAGTAGCTAAGAACATGAAATGATTTCTTTTTCTGAAGAGTATCTGAGAGATACCAGAACCAAAAGGCAAAGGCTGCAGATTGAACCCTGAGCTTCCCATGTTCTAGGCAGATGCTCTGTCACTGAGTTCCAGCTGCAGTCTTCATGATATAGTTCTTAAATGTTCCGTGCCTCAGTAGCCTCCCATCTAATGGGAGAGTAACAGTACCTACTCAAAGAATTGTTGTAAAGGTTAGATTGGTTAAATCCTCCAAAAAATGTGAATTGATATAAGTATTTAGGACAATGATTGATGCATAGTTGTGTTGTTGTTAGATGCCATCAAGTCCAGTCCAATCATAGTGACCCTTCATAGGGTTTTCAGTGGCTGATTTTTTCGAGATTGCTTCGGGAGTGGATTGTCACATCCTTCTCCTATTTTTGTGGTTCTGGGGATTGAATCCAGGTCCTCAGAGAGTGCACAGCAGCGTTCTACCAACTGAGCTAAATCCAGCCCCTGATACATAGTTATTGCTCTATAAATATTAGTTACTAGAACTAGCATCAATAATGAAGCAACTTCTGGAGTCTGAATCCTTCTTCCATCACTTTCTTATTTATGTGAACTTGATAAGCTTTGTACCTCAGTTTCTTCATCTATATAATGCTGACAATAAAAATACCAGCTTAACAGAGTTGTTATAATTATTAAATAAGGAAATAAGTAAAAGAAAGAACTTAACACATACTTGAAATATACTGAGCACTGTATAAAACTCCTACCTGCTTTCAGTTATGAGAACCATCAAAACATTGGTTTGCTGTTGTTATTTTCTATCCATGTGGAATCTATAATAACTATAGAATGACAGATTTAGAATGAGTTTTACTGTAAGTATTGAATGAACCAAGGAGAAACACAAAACAGCTTGAGTAAGGAATGATGCAATTCTTAATTATTGTCTGTGTGTAGAGAGATGATATTTTTGAAGATATTGTATCTAGTTCATCCTTGCTGTTGTTGTTAGGTGCCATCAAGTTAGATCTGACTCATAGTGACCCTATGTACAACAGAATGAAACAGTACCCAACACTGAGCCATGCAAATGATCTTTTATTTTTTTTTTTTATGTTTGAGGCTACTGTTGCAACCACTATGTTTCTTCTCATTTTGAATCATGCCATACCAGCAAAGGCCTGCAGCTGTAGCCCTGTGGCATCCGATCCCGTCAGATCTCAGAAGCTAAGCAGGGTTGGGCCTGGTTAGTACCTGGATGGGCGACCGCCTGGGAACACCAGAAGCTGTAGGCTTGGGAGAAGGACCTGGCAACCCCCTCCCAGGAATCAGTCTGCCATTGAAAACCCTATGAACAGCAGAGAAGCACTGACGATAGTGTTTCCCCTATTGTACAGAGGGTCGCTATGAGTCGGATACCGACTCAATGGCACCTAACAACAACAACAACAATACCAGCAAAAGGAGGTTCCAGCGGCCTTACTCCATTCTCATCATTAAGGTCGACTCTACTTTGAGGAGGCAACTCTTCTCTAGCCACTTCTTGAATGTCTTCCAGCCTGTGGGGCTCATTTTCTGGAACTATATTTGATGTGCTTGTCTGCTATTCATAGGATTTTCAATGGCGAATTGTTTTGGGAGTGAGCTGCTGGGTCCTTCTCCCTAGTCTATCTTAGTCTGAAGGTCAGCTGAAACCTGTCCACCATGGGTCATCTTGCAGGCATTTGATATACCAGTGGCATAGCTTTCAGCATCACAGCAACACACACAACAAGCTGACAGACACATAGGGGGTTCAATCATAGTTATCAATAACTGCTCATTCTGAAGAATTAAGAATTACTTCCTTTGCCCTAAGACTCTTCTCCTATTACCTCTGAAGCAATTGTAGCATTGGGGGGAGGGTGGTAGAAAGTCCAATGAATGAAGAAGTAATTGCTCAATGTAGAGAAATATTTTATGTAATTGTATAATTTTAATACAGTTTTTAAAGAAAAAAGTATTTTAAGATAACAAGTATGTTTATAGGATAGGTACATGTAGGTTTTATAGTCACATGTTCAAAATTCAAGAATTATTAAAGACTATCTGAAAACAGTGCCATAGCACACACCTGTAATCCCAGCACCTCAGGAGGCTGAGGCAGCCTATGCAATGTAGCAAGACCCTCTCTTAAAATTTAAAAAAAACAGAAAAGGGGATGGGGTGCAGCTCAGTGGTAGAGCACTTGTCTAGCATGCACAGGGCCTTAGGATCAACCCCCTAGTACTGAAAAAAAATAATCTAGTAGAAACTCTCTCCTCCTCTTCACCACATTCACCTACTTCTTTGCCATGTAGACAACCAATTGCATTGGTTTTGGTGTTACTTTCCTTTAACAAATCACTGCATAAAGAGCCACTCTCCATATTTCATACCTTCATAATATTTTACTGTATGAATTTATAATTCTTATTAAGCAGTCTCATATTAATGGGCATTTAAGTGGTACCCAGTCCTTCACTGTTATAAACAGTCACATAACAAATAACTTCACATAACGGTTATCCTGTGAGAGCAGTTTTATATCTATCATATAAATTTCTGAAGGTTGAATTGCTGTTGAAGGTCATGGGTATTTAAAATTTGTTAAATATTTTCACATTATTATATAGAGGAGCTACTAACTTAAGCTCCAATATATGAGAATTCTTCAAAGCAGACATGTTAAAGTCTATCTCAGACATCAGTTTCTTGGCTTGCCCAACTGGGGTTGAAAATTCTAGACAGGGGAGGGGAGGAGACAACGGAATGATCACTGACACAGAATATCGCAGCTGAGGCTCCTTTGCCTGGCCACTTCCCGCAGCAGTGACAGGTGTTCAGAGACCGCCCCGGCGTGACGTGGCTCTGCATTCCCTATGGTGGTGCAGCCGGGGCAGGGAGAGGCTCTGGGGCCTGGGGCCTGAGAGCAGCTATGAAGAGGAAAAGGAGCACATGAGAGATTCTGGGGCCCACAGGAGGCTTGGGAAGCCAGAGAGGAGCAGGAGGAAGAGAAGAGGACTGGGTTTGGGACCAGGAGGCCACAAAAGATAGAGACCTGTGATCAGCAGGGGTAGCCAGGTCTGCCATCATCAGTAGCAAACGACACCCACAGGACCCAGCAGGACCTCACATGTGGCTGTGTAGAATGTGTTCTTCAGGGCCTAGCAAGGGAGGCAGAGGATGAGACACCAGACAGAGGCCAGCTTAGATGCAAAGTGCTTCCTCTCCCCAAGGGCAGAATAGTGAATAAACTCCTGTCACACCTAGGGTTAGGCAAGGACCCTGGACTCCTCTGCTTCATTTCCTCCACTCAGATGTTTCTTTTTTTTTTTTTTTCAGTCCTGGGAGTTGAACCCAGGGCCTCGCGCCTGCATGCTCTGCAAGTGCTGGACCACTGAGCTGCACCCCCAGCCAAATTTTTTTCTCTTTGAGACAGGGTCTTGCTAAGTTATGCAGACTGCCTCTGGTCTCGAACTTGTGATCCTCCTGCCTCCGTCTCCCGAGCCGCTGGGATTACAGGCGTGCTCCACCACGCCCGACAGATGTTCCTTTTTCTATTTGCACAAAGCGTTTCCCTTGAGTCTTTCCTTTTACTGTTTCCTTAGGTAATTTATTCCTCTTTGCAGACCATATGATCTACTCCAACTCATGTAAACATAAGGAGGTTCATAAAAGAGTATAAAGGAACTCACAGTAACTCAGGGTTGCTGGGCCCCAGGCTGAGATAAATCAGAGGCAATGCAGTCAGCAGAAAAGCTTGACAGACACCAGTCAACAGCGCTCATCACTGCATTCCAGATGCTGGGGAAGAGAAGGGAGCCAGGAGAGAAACTCAGCCACCGCTGTCCCAGAACCAGGGATCTCTGCCCCCAGCCCTGCCATCTTCCTGAGACTGGCAGGCAGCTGCCTCTTGCTGCTCACTTTCAGGACCAAATCTTGTTGGGACGGGGCTATGCATGGCACTCTCGCCAGGACAGGTTCCTGGGAAACAGGATCTATGGGACATGAAGACAAGATGTAGATGTTGGAACAGTGCCGCATGAACCAAACAACAGTATTGTCCTCACCCCGTGTATCTGAGTCTCAGATCTGAATTTCCACCATCTTGCTAGGTAGAGAAAATGCCTTGCTTGTGGTGTGGAAGCAGTGCCTCTTCATAGTATGAAAATGACACTGTGTTTTTTAAGTGATTTTTCTCTCCAAGATAGCCTTTTCCTCCATTGAGCAGCCTTATATGAAGCCTCTAGGGATGTGCTCTCACCAGCCACTCCTCTGAGTTTTTGTTCTGAGCAGTTCTCTCTGGGCACACGTCTCCCACTGAATGCTAGTGGCGTGGTGGTCATTGCTTCTCTTGGAAATAGGTGAAGACGAGTCATCCTGATTCTGAACTCACACATTAACTGAGGAGGATAATCATTTAACACTACACACAGACTTGTTACTTTCTCACTGTAGTTTTTCTGTTTGACAGCCCACCCGTCTTGAGTACACAGCGGTGGTACTCACCAGATCTGAACATTTTTCTAGAAAACCTGGTTCATAGGGCCATTCTAGTCGTCATGTCTTGGTTTGCCACATAACTTTGATTCTTTTGTTTCCTCGCTCACCCCTCCTCATTCCCCTGTGTTCACACTCTTCTTCTCCACCTTCTTTGCTGGTCTGTTGTCTTTCCACAGAGGAGTGTCTGCCATATTCTATATTTTGACTGTGAACTTTAGGTTGAAGAGTCCCCAATTAATATGTACCTGGGCCTCACCTATGCATTTTTAATTTCCTGCTCCTGAGCTTGTTTGGTGGTTCAGTTACTCCAAATTAATTTTTACGAATACATTTTTCCACATAGAAAGGAAAAGTGAACACATGCCTGGAACTTTGTAAGACAGTGGGTTAAAGGGAGCTTTGCCCTGGGAGCTGGGCAGCAGATTCTCAGAGTCAAGGTGCAAACAAAACAAAACAAAACAAAACAAAACAAAAAACGTGATTATGAGAACCAGCAGAGAGGGATTTAATTTAAACATATGTGGAAGTGCCTGCAGAGGCAGGACAGACAGAGCCTTGTGTTAGCCATTACTTTAAATATCTTTTTCTCTTTTTCATTACAATATATACTGGAGTCTTTCAAGACACTAACGAGGGTTAAATCAGAGACTTGGGATACACAGACTATAAGCCAGTGGTGATTGTAAAATGTGGACTTTTCTCCTTTTGCATTTCACTCTGTTTTCCTTTAAAGAAAACACTGCTTATCTTTTCTTTGGTTTCTTGCCGGTAGCATTTGAAAAGCTTATTCTATCTAGTAACTCCAGTGGCATTTTGCCTGCTTGAGATCTTCAATTAAAATAATACTTTATAAAATGCAGACACACTGTATTTTAAAATTTCTTGACTACAAAGTATGCTTTATTTTCTAGTTAGTAAACTTGGTGAGGAATTATTTAAGACTTTTGGGCATAAGGAATGGTGCCTTAATTGCTTCATTTTTCATGAAACAAATCATCTGAAAGAATGGACCACTAGTTGGTTCCACTCCTCATTATTTTTTAAAGCTTCTCTAGGAAAAAATGCCCTTTTCTCCTTAGGCATAAAAGTTTTCTGTTTAAAGCTACAAGGGTGAGGGATTTTATTTTCATGATGGGATTGCTCCTGCAAAAGTCAGATATTGATTCTTTTGTTAGAAATACAAAAGTCATTTTTAAAAACTTGTTCCTTTTCTTTCCTCGAAGATGAGCGTTTTAAATGTGTGTTCCTGCTCCTTCTGATAAATCACTGCCTCGCTTAAGTTCTCCACATCATTTCATACATTTTTTCTGACTTTGGCAATAATAAGATAGAAAATAAATTTGGAGAAGTGAATATAAAAAAATATTTCTCAGCTGGGCATGGTGGCAAAAACCTCCAATCCAAGCAACTCAGGAGGCAGAGGCAGGAGGATCACAAGTTTGGGGCTAGAGGCAGCCTGTATTACTTGGAGAAAACTATCTCAAAATGAAAAGTAGAAAATGGGCTGAGGGTGCAGCTCAGTGGCAGGACACTGCCAAATTATGGGTGAGGCCCTGTACTCTCAGTACTGAAAAAATAAATTTTCTTGTGTTAAATTATATGATTTTTTCCCCTACAAGATTTGCACAAAGTACTGTAAGTGAGAATAAACTTGCATGAGAGATTTATAGTTGAGGAAGTCTTTTCACTTAATGAAACAATGGTGTTCTGTATCTATCCTGTGTTTACTAAGGAATAATAGAAAACAATATTTCTTTCTGACACAGAAGAACTTTATATTGACTGTATGATAAAATGTTTATGTACTTAACTATAAATGTTCCCCTCACTACTGATGGAAGTGCAAATTTGAACATTTATGGAGGATAATTTAACATTCTTCACCAAAACTTAAAGTACCCTCCATGGCTTTAGATGTTACAATTCTACTATTGACAATTTATTCTGCAGATATACTGCTCCATGCACAGAACAACAAGCAGACTGAGCAATAAGCACTGCCTCCCTCCAAACTGGAAAACAATCTATTGGCTCATTATTGTTGTTGTTAGGTGCCATTGAGTCGGTATCTAACTCATAGTGACGCTCATAGGGTTTTCAATGGCTGAGTGCTCCGGGATTGGCTTGGGAGTGGATTGCCAGGCCCTTCTCTCATTTTTGCGGAGCTGAGAATTGAACTCGAGTCCTCAGAGACTGCAGAGCAGCGGTATACCAACTGAGCTACATCCCAGCCCTCTATTGACTCATTGTTGTTGTTGCTAGGTGCCACTGAGTCGGTATCCGACTCATAGCGACCCTCATAGGGTTTTCAATGGCTGACTGTTTTGGGATTGCCTTGGGAGTGGATTGCCAGGTCCTTCTCCCATTTTTGCGGTGCTGGGAATTGAACTTGGGACCTCAGAGACTGCAGCACAGTGCTCTACCCACTGAGCGAAATCCCAGCCCATATTGGCTCATAGGGTGGGTTAGATACAAATTAAATCCTACAGAGTGGGAGAAAAATATTTGCCAGCAGTTCATCCAACAGGGGATTAATATTCAGAATGTGTGAAGAACTCAAAAATTTAAGCATCCAAAGAGCTAATACCCAGGGGCTGTGGCACATGTTTACAATCCTAGTGACTCAGGAGGCAGAGGCAGGAGGATCCTGAGTTTGAGGCCAGAGGCAGCCTGCATAACTTAGAGAGACCCTATCTAAAGATAAAAAATAAAAGATGGGTTGGGGATACAGCCCAGTGGCAGAACACTTGTAAAGTGCATTTGAGGACTGGGGCTCCACCCCCAAGTACTTCACAAAACAAAACAAAAAAGATCAAATAATCCAATTAATAAAAGGGCAATTGAAATAAACAGACACTTTTCAAATGAAGCAGTCCAATAGATAAGGTGAAAAAATATTCAACATCTTTAGTACCTGGCATGGTGGTGCATGCCTGTAATCACAGCGGCTTGGGAGTCGGAGGCAGGAGGATCGCAAGTTCGAGACCAGAGGCAGTCTGTGTAACTTAGCGAGACCCTGTCTCAAAAAGTAAAAAAAGTGGACTGGGGGCACAGCTCAGTGGTCCAGCACTTGCAGAGCATGCAAGTGCGAGGCCCCGGGTTCAACACCCAGTACCAAAAAAAAAAAAAAAAAAAAAAAAAAAAAAAAAAAAAAAAATCAACATCTTTAGACACCAGAGGAACTCAAATCAAACTACCGTGAGATTTCCTCTCTCCCCGATCAGAATGGCTGTCATCAATCAAACAAAATACAACTGTTGGTGAGGATGCAAAGAAACAGGAACCCTATGCACTGTTGGTGGGAATGCAAATTAGTCTAGCCAGTGTGGAAATCATTTTGGTATTTCCTCAAAAATCTAAACAACAGGACTACCATATGGTCCAGCTACATCACTTCTGGGTATACGCTCCAAAGAATTAAAGTCAACATACAATAGTGGTCCTACATATCTACATTTCTTGTCACATTATCCACAATAGCTAAGTTATGAATCAACCTAGATGCCTACCATAAGATGAATAGATAAATATAATATGGTATATATTCACAATGGAGTACTATTTAGCCATAAAGTAGAACAAAATCATGTCATTTACAGGAAAATGGAAGGAACTAGAGATCACTAAGCTAAGTGTAACAGGCCAGACTCAAAAACACAGTAATGTCCATTTCCTTTTTTTTTTTTTTGGTACTGGGGGTTGAACCCATGGGCTTGCACTTGTCTACTTTGCAAGTGCTGGACCACTGAGCAGCACCCTCAGCCCATATTTTTTGTCTTTTTACTTTTTTGAGACAGGGTCTCATTGAATTACGCAGACTACCTCTGGTCTCAGACTTGCGATCCTCCTGCCTCCACCTTTGGAGTCGCTGGAATTACAGGTGTGTGTCTCCGCACCCGGCTTGTAATATCCATTTTCAAGATACCAATACGATGTCACTGAAAGCAGAGCTGTAAAGAGCTGCATACAATGGCCAGTGAGGCAACTTCAGTGTAACACTTTCACTATTGCGTCTTTCATTATTTACTTGTAGCTTTTGAATTCTGATTATACAAATTTATTTCCTATTAAAAATAAACCAGGCACCAGGGCACACAACTGTAACCTCAGCAGCGTAAGAGGCTGAGTCCGGAAGACCACAAGAGGCAGCAACTTAGGGAGACCTTGTCTCAAAATAAAAGTAGAGCACTTGCCTAGCAAACACATGGTGTTTCGTTCAACTCCTAGTACTGCTAAATAAATAAATAATAAATAAATAATAAGAGTTCATGCTGAATTAGATGTAATTTAATAACCAGAGGGTTTAAATATCAAAAGCAAGGCATCATAGCAGTAATAAGAATAGTGGACCTAAGAAAAATAAATACCTTCTCACCAAACTTCAAATATTATTATTAGTGTTACAAAAGAGTCCAAAATTTCAGGATAATTCCCGAAAATTTGTGAGGTTTCTGATTTCAAAATATTTAACATTATCTTTATTAAGGTACTTACATATTCATCAGTGTTTATTTGAAATTCTAATTATACCCAAGTAGAATTACGTTAATAGGGCAATCAATAAAGAATCTTTTCAGATGCTTTTCCGTCCCTTTCTGAGGCCTAGCGATTTGTACAACGTAAAACTTGATTAAAAAGTTCTTTTTCCAAAGTTATTGACTCTCAACCTACATGCGGAGGAGAAACAGATTCAAGGAACCTGCACCATACCTATAACATCCTTTTTGCCAACTCATATTTTGTAAGTGGTCATCTTTAGCTTAAAAACAGAAGTATGGTCACATGCTGTTTTTCAAATGAAATCATTTGAATCCCTCTTATAATGGATTTCTAAGGAATTCATTCTCTCTTCCTGTTCCCCGAAACCAGTCAAACACCCCAAGGGCTTGCTCAATCCGAGGAAGCCCGTCTTGCTTCCAAGTGCCTCAGGAGAGGCAAATATTGAAAGCAATCAATCCAGTTGGCTCCATTTGGGGATAATATTGCTTCTGTTGTTGCCACATTGTGTCACTATTTGAAATCAGTTCTGTGCAATATACTGCATCTTTGCTCACATCCACAACCATGCTTATACTAATCAGAGTCATGCCTTGCCCAGAGTGTTACAACATTTGTGCTTCCAAGATTATAAATTTTATCTACACATTGCAGTTAAAGCTGATACTATCCCAGATTCCCTTTATAAGGCTAGTCTATCCATCCCACAACTGTTGTGATTGTTGGCTGCTAAGAGCTCAGAGCTGCAACCTTCTGTAAATACTGGTCCTGAAACAAAACAAAATGAAACAAAACAAAACAAACAATAACAAAAAAACAAAAAACAAAAAACCAGGTGCACCTTGACTGGGAGGTCACACTTGCACTTTCTAACTTTTGAGCAACCTATAGCAAATCACTGACTGATACTAGAATAAAGAAGGCCATCCTACTTGTCCTCAAGATGGACTGACACTGGAGCTAGGACAAGTCCCAGAACGTAGAAGAGATTCAGTAAATATGTGTTGAATAATTGAATACGTAGACATGTGAATAGACATTGTCAGATATGGAAAGCAAATATTTTACGAAGATAGTAAGTCAGTAGTTTTTTCTTTGGTTTTGAGGTTATAAATCACAGTAAAGAAACTCTTCCTACCTTATAAAATCCTTCTTCAGGAACTTTTAGGTTTCTTTTCCTACAATCCATATGCACTTGAGTTTTTCCTTGTGCCTACCACAGGTCATTGGACTATTGCAATTTACGTTGAAGCTGTTTTGTCCTCTACATTTGAACAGCTTTAGATAAACTTACATGGAGGTGAGGGCACTCTTTTTCCTGGAAGGGGAGTGGGATAGTGGTGAGTGGCAGCAGATGTCTTTTGTCTTGCATCAATAATTCTTACAGATAGAATTTAAGCAATAGAAGCCTAAAAGTATCCAAAATCTAAAAGGGGATGGATAACAAAGTAGTAGGTGTTTTAGGCAGAAGGAATTGTTGTTAGGTGTGGTCAAGTGGGGTC